>PVJH01004004.1:0-110533 GCA_004026705.1 Nesogale talazaci
TGAATTTTGGGTTTTACGGTGAGATTGAAAAAGAAGGAAATTTCAGGAATGATAGTTCCTCCTCCTCAAGTTTTGTTATTTCCCCTGTCCATCAAAATATTTCAGATTATAAACTCTTATTTTCTCTTTAAATTATGTAATATAAGTAATGTCAGATATTACTTTCTTTTTTATTGTACTTAAAGTGCTGGGTAATATACCATAAATTTCTATAGTCCCCTTCAAATTAAACTATTTCTAGATGTTACTAATAAAGTGTTCTTCAGATAGCAGCTATTTGTCAGTTAAAACTCTGTATCATTCAGAATAAACATCTAATAGAAATTTTATCTCCAATGTACCATGACTACTAAAAAAATTGAGCACATTAAAACAGGACTAAAACCAGATTGTGGCTTCTCTTCTGATAAAACTTTCCTCCAAATTATTTTTTCAAAGTAATTTCCTACTTGAATATAATTGATTTGGGCTGAGCCCCAGTGGCGTAGTGGTTGTCCATGGGACTGCAGCCCTCAGAGATGGAGGTTCAATTCCAGCAGCGGCTCCACAGGAGCAAAGGCTGGGGCTTCCTACACCCACCACCAAAGGGCAGTGATGCCCCCAAAACAAACAAAATATAATTGATGTAAGACACTTCAGAATATACTTACCAATTGTTTTTCAACTACAATATGCATTTCTATATACTGGTAGAAATCTGATTCTGGCTAAAGAAAAAGAAACAAAAATCCATAAATTTTATATTAGAATTAAATAACTCTCTAAGTGGATTAATGAATATCAGTATTACAAATGACTATATGTTGAGAAAATATGCCTTCAAATAACACCAAGTAATATAACAAAGCTCAATCTCTGCCATTTTGTCAATTCTGGCTCATAATTACCTTATAGGACAGGGTAGAGCTGTCTTGGTTCAGTTTTGAGACTGTTGCTCTTTATTGACAGGAGGAGGAAGCCTCCGCTTCCCCCCACACAGTGGCAGGTATTTCAAACTGATGACCTTATGGTGAGCAGCCCAAAGTGTGGTCTACTGTGCCACCAGGGACCCTTAAGCAAAACTAGGTATATGATTCCTTTTAATTATGACTTTCAAAATTTCATTTATTACACCTTCTACCCTTCTGCATTCTCATTAATGCTCAACTGTTGCAAAACTGTGAGTGATAGTTATGCTGCTGACTTGAAAGAGAAATGATGTTTCCCTACATTGATGGGAATTTCAACAGAGGGATAATGGTATTCCTCTTTGAAGTCTTTCTTGAGAAAGATGAGCAAAAAGGGTCAAAATAACTGATTTCCTTAAGCTGGACCAAAAATGTCTTGTGCTGCGTTTGGGCTATGTTGTCACCCATTCAGATTTTAATAGTTAAAGGCACAGACGCCAGAAATAGGTCACATGATATTTGATCTCTGGGAACTTCTCTGTAATTTGGAAGGACAGATGGAATCAAGTAAAATTGTTGTATTATCAACAAGTGTATTAGTTATTATTACTATATGAGAATAACCTAAGATGAACAAACTAAATATACCTTATTGTTATCAAGTCTATTTCCACTCAGACTAGCACCACTGCTGTGGATTTCCCAGGCTGTGACCTCTAAGAGTAGAAAGTGTCATCTGTGCATTTCCCAGGCTGTGACCGTTAAGAGTAGAAAGCTTGAGCTTTCTCCTTTGGATAGGTTGGTGGTTTTGAATTGCTGCCCTAATGGGTCTTGGCCTGACATAAATCTCATTACACCACCACTGATACTCAAGATAAACACATTAGGGAGGAAAAAACTTAAAGGAACCGACTGCAGTTACAAATACTTTGACATTTCAGCATAAATAATGAAAAAAGAAAGCTGCTAAAATAAAATACCACCTACAAGTACTGGTCAAACTTCTAGAAGCAAGTAAAGAGAATCAAACCTTTTAAAAATTTGAGGAGACTTTAATTATGCTTATCTTAAGTTGTCTGCCGTTTTCTTTCTTTCTTTCTTTCTTTTTTTTTTTTTGTGGGCATCACTGCCTCTGGTGGTCGTGGGCGTTACCCAGCGCTGCTCCTGAGAGCCGCCGCTAGATTTGAACGACCAAGCCCGCAGCTGACAGTCCCGCACTCAACCACTTACGCCACCGGGGGTCAGCGCCATTTTTTTTTTTTTAAGATCGATACTTAATCGCTTAAATAGCCAAAGTTTTCTCGGGTTCAAATATATAAAATTTTCTGAACATGAGAAAAGTATTAAAGTGAGAGCAACTTAAAGGACAGAGTTCTGAAAACAATCCCCTCTCCACAACCACCCTGGCACAAATAGATAAAATGAAAAACTCACTGCATCACTCTCACAACAGCAGCAACAATATTGCCATCTTCTTAGCGCTAGACGATGTGTGCATAGCAGTTACCGTTCATCTTACTAAAATTTTGACATGCTAGATAGGGGGAAAGCTTATCTGTAGGAAAAAAAGTTCTAGATCCCGGGAAAATTATTCCACTAACAATTAAAAAAACCCATACTTGGAATTCTTATAAATCCAAAAGTGGGTTTAAGGCCTATTAAATAAATTTTAGGTATATGCACCCTGATATGTGCTAATATAATTTGCTATTTGAGAATAATACGTAGTTTATGTTATTGCGCAAAAATAATCATGCATGTTGTTCCATCACTTACCTCAATACTTTGTATTTTATATGGAAGAGCTCTTGACTCAATATCCTTTTCTGCATATAAAGAAACACCTTTATTCTTATGTTTGACTTGATAAATCACATGTTGAAAACCTATGGAAGACTCCAGAGGTTCGATTCCATAACTGACATTGTCAAACTGCAGCAAGCCTCTATAAATTCCCCAAAGTAAGCAAGTAAATAAATGAATGCATTTTAAAAAATAAAACATTACAATGTCTCTTTTTAAAATGGTGTGCAGATCATTTTCAGAGTGAGTCTTAGCAGATGTCAGCATTCCATGACCTTAAGATATATTAAGTACCTTAACACAGAATAAGGAAAATAGTCTTATATTTCAAGAATGTCCATATTTTGATTTTTTTTTTTTAGGCATCACTGCCCTCAGGTGGTGGGAATAGGAGGCCCAGCCTTTGCTTCTGTTAGCTGGAATTGAACCTCCAACCCAGTGGGCCGCAGTCCTGCGCACAACCACTACGGCTCAGCCTGCTTTGATTTTTCAATAAGAGTTTCACAAAATATTCCTGAGTATTAAAAAATTCCCAACTATCATTTTAGAAATTCTTCCCAAATAAACATTCCAGTCTCTACTCCATAAAATTATATATCACAACCTGAGTCCAGTGCATGTGCTAACGATTGCCACAGAATTTGGAAAACCTTCAATAAATCCTTGGTAGTAGCAGAATTTCTGAAAAATAAAGAAAAAGGATTTATATCTCTGATAGAAGTTCAAATTAAAGACATGATTTTCTTTTATTAACAGTATGCATGCTTCCTAGCATACATATGCAAATAATCATGTTTCCAGAATGGATTTATAAGATTATTAGATGAATATTAATCTTTGTTCTCCAAAGATATTTTTTAATTTCAAAAGCTATCTTTCTATTTTAAAAATTAATCATGATATTTTGAGTCATGAAATCAAGTTTTAAAATGTTATTTTTAATTTTTCTTATTTTGAAAATCAAAAATTTAAAAATTGAACCTGAAGGAGACACTTTCAAAATTGTTTATATACAGTGGCAGAATACAGAGTATGACATCAATCCCACCACAGATGACCATTATAAATTCCAAAAGAGGCTTTTACAATGCTAACTGCAAAACCCAAACCAAACTTGCTCCTCATATTGTTGATTCAGACTACGAAAGAAGTAAAAGAAGGCAAAAGAAATCTAAACCGGAAAGAAAAAGAAAACATTAGGTTTGATCCTTGTTTATATGAGTTTAACCTAAGGACATGTCAAGGCAGTATAACAATAGAAACCTTAGGGTAACAACATTTTTTTCTCAAAAGGTTCTAGATATTATGTTGAGATATCTAGGAAAGAAGTGAGGGGAAAATGAGCCCTTAACATATGTTACTATCTTAGGTGTAAGTCTCACTTGAAATGAGAACACGTGAGATCATAGCCAGTTGAAAGGAAGATCAATGAAGCTAAAAGATCTGAGAAAAGATTCTGGCAGTCTTACTAACAGTAAAGAAACCTATGAAGCTATTCCTAACCAAACAGATTGCTCAATAGAATGAAGTGCTTGACCATTAAGCTCGATCATTCACTCAGTAGAAGACAATCCTGATGATCTACTTCTTAAAAATAACTTATTTGGAAATGCTATGGAGCAACAAGTACTAAAACATATGAAACAAATTGATGGGAGGGGAGGGAGAAATATGTATTTTAACAGTAATAGAGACTTCCGCACCAAACTTTCAATAATTGATGGAGTGTGTTAGTCTGGGTAGACTAGAGGAACAAATTTCAAAGACACACATATGGATATAAGGAATGGGTTTATATTCAAGAAGAACAGGACATTGAGTAAACATCCCAGCCCAGTCCAGCTCAAAGTCATAAGTCCGATATTAACCCATATGCTCGAAATCAGTCCATAAAGTCTCCTTCCAACTTACAAAGTCACAGGTCAGTGGGTGCAGAGTCCCAGCACCGACAGGGGTCTCCCTATGGCTCCTTGATTCCAGGGCTCAGGGTCCATCAACACCATCCCGTGGTGGCAGAAGCAACTAACCGCTTGCAGAGGCCTCCATGTGGCTGCACCAGGCTCAGACGTCCGGCTCCATCAGAGCAAAGCCGTATGGTGTCTCCGCCGGCTATTCCAGCCTCCCAGACGTCGCCATCCTGTGTTGTCTGTGATTAATCATCTCTCTAGACTAACTCACAACAACTGGGGAAGAGATTTCTCATCTTCATGAGGGAAATATCGCGAGATTTCCCAGAAGACTCAGGAGAAAGTCATGCCCACATAGACGCCTCATTGGTTCCTCAATGGCTATCTCCAGATTAACAGGCTAGACTCCACCCCTACATTTCAATCATAAAATTAGCATAAGCACATGACTGCCACATGGAGTAATTTCACTGAAGTTCACCAAGGAAACAACAGACTTGAAGAACACTATAAACCAGTAAGATTCGACAGTCTGTACTAGTTATGGTTTTGTGTCAACTTGGACAGGCTTGGATAGAGTGGTTTGGTATTTGATAAAGAGCAATCTTTCAGATTATTATGATCATCAATTGCTCACACATAAATTCAAATTGAAACTGAAGAAAATTTTAACGAGTGCCAGAGAACCAAAATCGGACCTTGAGTATATCCTACCTGAATTGCAATAGAACAGCTCAAGAACAGATTGGACACATTGAGGACTGAGGACAGAAAAGTAGATGAGCTTTGGGAGGACCTTGAGGACCTCCTACTGGAAGAAAGCAAACGAGCATTACAAAGAGAGGAGTGAAAGAAAAGACCAAAGTGAATGTCAGAAGAGACTCTGAAACTTACTCTGTACGGTTGAGTAGCTAAGGCAAATGGGAGAAACGGTGAAGTCAAAGTGCTGAACAAGACTTTTCAAAGGGTCACTCTAGAAGACAAAGTAAAATGTTATAATGAAATAGTTTCAAACCTAGAGTTAGAGAACCCAAGATAACACACAGCATATCTTAAACTAGGGAAAAACTAAATAAAAATCCCAAGCCTTAATTTGCAATATGGGCAAAATACTGAAAGACACAGGGAACATCAAAAGAAGATGGAAAGCATATAGTCATGGTACCAAAACAATTGGTGAATTTTCTACAATTTCAAGAGGTAGCACATGAGCAAGAACCACTGACACTGAACAAAAAAGGTCAAGCTACACTGACACATTAGTCAAAACTAGGCTCCAGCAATTGATTGAATACAAATTGAAATGTTCCAAGCAACTGAGGGAGCAGTGGAATCACTCACACATCTACTTATACCAGGACATTGGGACATCATCTAATTGACCAACTAACTGGAACAGATTCATATTTGTCACCATTCCAAAGTAAGGTGACCCAAGCAAACAAGAGAATGCTTGCACTATAGAGTCATATCAATTATGGCTGAAGGAAGGTAAATTTTGCTGAAGATTATTCAACAATGATTTTAGTAATACAATTGAATATCAGAAGTTCAGGCTGGATCAGAATAGGACATGAAACAAGGAATTTCATTATTGACATCAAATGGCTCTTGACTCAAAGCAAAGAATACCAGAAGATTTTTACATGTGTTTTATTGACCACGCTAAAATGTTCAACTGTGTGTATCATAACAAACTATGGATAGCCTTGAGAAGAATGGAAATTCCAGAACACTTCATTGTACTCATGTGAAACTGTACACGGATTCAGAGGCAGTTGCTTGAACAGGATAAGAGAATATTGCATGGTTTAAAATCAGGAAAGTTGTAAGTCAGGTTTGTATTCTATCATATACCTATTCAGTCTTTATGCTGTGCAAATAATCAGAGAAACTGGATTATAAGAAGAAGAGGGTTGAGCCCTGGTGGCCTAATGGTTGTGTGTGGGACTGCAGTCCACAGAATTGACAGTTCAAATCCAGCAGCAACTCTCCAGGAGCAAAGCTGAGTTTCCCACTCCCACAAGGGCATTGATGCCACAAAAATAAAGAAGAAGGAGGAGGAGGAGGAGGAGATGACATCAGAATTGGAGGAAGGCTTATTGACAATTTGCAACATGCAGATGAAAGTGAGGAGGACTAGAAGAACTTGCAGATGAAGATCAAGGATTGCAGCCTTCAGTATGGATTAAATTTCTTGTAAAGATCTACAAATCTCCACAATGGACCAATAAATAATATCATGATAAATGAAGGAAAGATAGAAATTATGGAGAATTTCATCTTGCTCATATCCACAATCAATACTTCTAGAAGTAGGAGTCAAGAGATCAAGTGATATATTACCTTGGGTAAATCTGCTGCAGAAAACTTCTTTAAACTGTTGGAAAGCAAAAGAATGACTCTGACCCAAGTCATGTTAGTTTTTCAGTAGCTTCATATGCAGGTGAAACTTGGACCATGAATAATAAAGACTGAAGAAAAATCAACTCATTTGAATTATGGTGCTAGTGTGGATATCAAAATCACCATGAACTGCCCTAAGACCACACAGATCTGTTTTAGAAAAAGTACAATTAGTACAACTCGTAGAAGCAAGGGTGTGTAGACTACATCTCACTTCCTATGGACATATTATCAGGAGAGAAGACCATGAGGCTTTGCAAAGTAGTGGGCTGTGAAAAAGAGGAAGGCTCTTGGGGCGTGCGCTGACACAGTGGTTGCAGCAGTGGTTGCAGACATAAGACCAATTGTGAGGATGGTCCTTTCATTCTGTTGTGTATCAAGTTGGCTTTGATTCAAGTTAATGTTACTTAAAGTCAACAAAAACAAAATCGCCTGGAACATAATGTAAATAACCTCTAAAAATGAAGACAGAAGATGCATATTTTGAATCCAGAATCTCTATGATTTACCTTTTAATGTCCATGTTCAATATTAAATATGAATAGAAAATTACATCCATGAAAACTACAAGCATGATTAAGGAAACTGACACTTTCGAAATAAGGACCTAGTTCATTCTGCTACTGACGAATCCAACCATCTGAAGTTTTGGTTGAGGAAAGAGGAGGAAATAGTGAAAGAAGGAAGCCAATTATTATGACTTCATAACCACTTCAGATAGAAATGAGACCACAGTTGGTTTACCAATTTTTCTTTGTATGTTAAATATAGATGTATGTATGTGTGTATAACTAATCATGTTCTTTTTATTTTCCTCTTTCCTATTATTCATTTACATATGCTTTCATGTTTTGGGATGTAATATTTTTCACTGCAGTGAATTATTTTATTATTTGAATTATTTTATTCCCACCACATAACCTTCATTTTCCTGATGGATTCAAGCAAGAGAAACTAGAGGAAGATTCTTATAGGACACTATAATTCTACTCTACATGACTGTTCACAAGGTTATCTTGATTGACTTCTTGCTAGGGATAAAATAAGACATCAGAAGCAAGAATCAGAGATCACACTACCAGCGAAAGGTAAGGAGGCAGGTAGAGTGGTCACCCACTAAGTTCATAGAATCTACCTTGGGGCAATCCACTTTGGGAGTCAGAGAAGGTCAGATGTAGCCCCATCCATGCACTCAGCTTTAAACTTTGTTCTTTAAGAAGCATAATATTCCATGGGATTATGACTACTTTAATGGAGAAAACAATATATAGCCAGCATGGAAATAATGACTCCTGGAATTGTATGTCTCCTTATTTAGAGGAAAAGATAAGGATTTCTTCACTTGTAAAAACAATAGTTAAGTCTTGTAGCTAGAACTATAGAGATATTTTAATGTTTTGTAGGAATTCAATCTCATGTAGAGTCACATCTATAAATGGAATAATCAACATTATTGACTGTCAACTATTAATGCAGTATTGTTCATAATTTTTGATGTGTTATAAGAAAATGAATATTTTGATAGTTTTTGTTGCCAAGAAACACTGAGATACTGCCAACAGAAATAATTTTAATAGAAAATAATAAAATTTATACAAAAACACAGCAGAGCATAACCCCATCCCTTTGTTCTTTTGATATAGACCCTAAATTAGATGATCACATAAAGCAAAGCAAGGCTAAAACATAAATAGGAAAAATAATACCTGATAATGTTGATCAAGCGATTCCATGCTTTTTCCTCCATTATATCCATAAACTCTAAAACTATTAGGTAAAAAATTTCTGTAAAATAAAATTTTTTTAAAGGTGAATATTTTTCTAAGCTTTTGTTTTGAAAAGATCTCTATTTTCTTATATTATTTGAATATAAGAATGTTATTCAAAACTACACTTTAAAATCAAAGCCTTCAGATTTTTCCTCATTACTCTTACTCCCTTTCCACTCACCTCACCTACACTTTACACTGAACTCCACATACATTCCATTTACAAGCGTGTGGCAGTTACATAATATCAACTTGAATGAAGGGGTGGAATCTAGCCTATCAGGTCCTAGCCAATGGTGCCTCTGTATGAGCATGGCCTTCTCCAGGGGATTCTGGGACTCCTCCCTGGAGTTGGGACAAAGTTTCTCTCTGCCTTCCTGCTATTGAGTCATTCAGAGAGCTGAAGGAGACACATGGAGATCTTGCACCAGTGATGAGATGCTTCCACTGCCACTGGATCCACAAGACTTTCTACCCACTGACCTGTGATGAGTATTTGGCATTATTGCATGTGCTGTGTGAGTCTAAAGAGGAATTTATGGACTAGTATCAGACAAATGGGCTAATATCGGACATATGTACTTGTTCTGGACTTGGCTGGGACCTTTTTTCAATATAAGAATGCTGTTTTATATAAAACCCTTTCTTTTACACATATGAGAATTTGTTTCTTTACTCAATCTGGACCAACACAAAGGGATTCCTATTGTCCTTTCAAAGATAGTAGGTAAGATCTACCCCCTTATATTTATACCATCTCTTTTCTCTTTCTTAGCTTGTTCTTTACTATGGCTTATTGTCAAGTGTACTTGTATCTTTGGTTCTATATGAAGGTAAGTTAAAAAGGCATAGCTAGGAAATCATAGAAAGGGTAATAAATATGGAATTGTGAAGCTATTGTATCATAATATATCTCTCATCTAAGTCTATGTACTTCTGAAGACAATGTTTCCATTTCTTTCATCCTAACTCACGGAGTTTGTGCTAGTCAGTTTATACCATGTTGAAACATTGAGAATTTTGGGTATCTTTCAAGGACTTCAAAATCATATTCCTTTTAAAAGTTCTTTAATATGGAAGGACAAAAGAACTTGGAAAGGATAAGGCCATAGCTGTTGGGGGTATGGGATAAGGCTTCCCAATGGAATTCTCATAGGAAAATTGCTGTTACTTTGAAAAAGTGAACACATGTATTGATATTGTTTTGATAGAAAGCATTTGCCAGACAGAATTTTATTGACTTTTACCTCACCGAAGCAGTTTTCAATTTCTTAAATTTTCTTAAAAATTAGCACCTGTAGTCATCCTGTGATTTTTGAGAAAAAACCATCAAGATCACAAGTTTGGAGTTGACTATCATAGTCACATAACCTTCTGAACTGGTATTTCTATCTGGAATTTAACTGATTTAGCAGATTTCAGTGAAAGCAACTGTTTTGATTGGACTTTGTTTTTTGTTTGTTTTTTGTTTTGGGGCATCACTGCCTTCTGGTGGTGGGAGTAGGAGGCCCAGCCTTTGCTTCTGTGGAGCTGGAATTGAACCTCCATCCCAATGGACCGCAGTCCCGTGCACAAGCACTACGCCAGCGGGGCTCAGCCCCTGGACTTTGTTTTTTTATGAGTAAATACAAAACTCATCTCAGTGATGATGTTTTATTAAAAATCACTTAATTAACTTTAATATTGCTTAAAATATTGATGTAACGATCGGCATCTTGAGCTCATTGATTTTCATGTAAATGTGTTGGCCTCAAATAAGCTGAATGTGCTTGCTGAAATTAAAATATTCACATAAAATTTAAAATGTTTAACCATATGACAATGTGAGATCCCAACTTCAAAACCAATCATATCAATGGTTTCTTTGGATTATAGAAGTGGGGGTGGGGTGGGGGTTGATGGTGAAATAATAACAATTAATACGAGAGAAGAAAATGTTCTAAAATTGTTTGTAGTGATTATTGTACAACTCTACCTATGATTGAACTATTAAAATAATATTTCTTAGGTAGCAGGCTGTCCCAGTGCAATACAGGATTTGATTTCTTGATCACACTTCTGGCAACCTTGTTTGAGATCCTTGACAAGTTCTACCTTGTCTCTGTAAATCACATGGCTGCCTAGTGGTCCAATCAATGATGATGTTTCCAATTTTCTTTACGTTGACTTGTAATCTACACTGAAAGTTTTAATCCTTTGCCGTCCCATGTCTTATTTAAGCCTGCACTTCTCTGGAAATCATAATGACCTTGTGATAATTTTTTCTATCATCTAGATGATGTGTCAGGCATTTCTTTTCTGATTAAGACTTTTTAAAAAACTTTATAATCTTTGAAAATCATTGTCAAATGCTTTAAGCAAGCAAGGTTGTGACAGCTGCCTATTTTGGGTGGCTATTAAGTTTTTCTGAAATCCTGGTCTCGTGATCTTTTTTAGATCCAGGTTCAGGGATTATTTTATCGGCGTACATGTTGAATAAATATCGTGAGAGAACACATACCTGGCACACACATCTCCTAATTTTAAGTATTGCCATGATTCTGTGTATTCTTTCTATTTATTTTTATGCTTCTTGTATCATTAAAAATTTTGTCCAAGCTATCTTTCCTTTTCTTTTCCATTTATCAAAACTATTGGTCCAGTTCTCAATATTTTTTAAATATAATTTTATTGGGGGCTCTTATGGCTCTTATAACAATCCATACATTAATTGTGCCAATCATACGTGTACATATGCTGCCATACTAATTTTTTAAAGATTTATATTCTTTTCCCACTATTTTTTCAATAATGCAAATCACAGACTGAATTTTCTCCTCCAATATTTTTTGACCTGAGATATGCTGACCAAACTCTCCCTTTTTCTCTTCCTAGGTCATGTCATTGCACATCTCATTATATTTTACTTAGGCTTTTTGCAAATGCCCTTTGAAATTTTTGGCTTAATTGTTTTACTTGCTTTATGTTCAAGAATAAGTTTGCAACTTTTGTTTCCAAAGCATTCACTTTGATCTTTCCTTTCCTTCTTGTATATTTTAAATGATCTCTTGCCTTCTTCATGTCTAATTTCCATGCTGCCATCCCACAGCTGTTCGGGATTTCTGTCATTAGTGTTGAGTGTGTCAAATAGGCTCAATTCAAAGTCAGATGAGATATACTCCAGATCATACTTTTGTGGTCCATAACTTGCTTTCATTCTATTTAACTCAAATTTGATTTTACATATGGAGAGCTGAGGGTATGTTCTAGTTAATCCACACACTGCTTTTGGCAGTAGATATCCTCGCCATGGCTTTTTTGTGCCGTTCATTTGATTTCTGAATACGGTGCATGGTGAGGTCCATGTGTAGAGCAGCCTTTTGTGTTGTTGACAAAAGGTCTTGCCAATGCAAGAAAGGAATAATTGGTCTCACAAAATTTTATCATACTATTTCCAGCTTTGTTTCTTTCACCAAAGCCATATTTTCCAAGTATTACTTAATCCACTTTGCTTTCAAATTTTGCCTTCCAGTTGTCAATAATTTTCAGCACATCTCAATTTACATACTTGACTAATTTTAAACTGGAGAGCTTGGTTGAATTCTTCAATATCTTCATCACAATCTAATTGGTGTGTAAATTTGCATAATTGTTGTATAACTGGACTTCCTTGAAAGTGTACAGATCACAGACAACTTTGTATTTCAGACTAACTGTTCTTTTTGACGATGAATGCGACTTCATTCCCCCTTGAATTTGTCACTCTTGATGTAGGAAACACTATTATTGTCTGAATGGAAATGGTCAGTACTAGCCAAGCTCATGTCAGCTTTTTCTAGAATATTGATCTTTATGCATTCCCCTTCATTTTTGATGACTCCAATTTTCTAGATTCATACTTTATACCATCCACATTCTGATTATTAATGAAGATTGCAGCTTTCCCCCCATTTTTAATCATGCCCCATCAGCAAATGAAGGTTCCCGAAGCTAAACTCCACCCACCTCATTAGGATTGTCTCGACTTTCAGGCCACTTTCAGTCCTGTGTTTCTTTAGCCCTACCAAACTGATGGGCTCCTCTTTGGGGAACGACATCTGACAATGTTAGCTGGTGTTCATAAAACTCTCAGTGGGCAGCCTATTTATTCTTCATATACTGCTTTTATTCCGGAAATCCCATTGAAATGTGCTCACTTTGGATACCCGGGGTGGTACTTCAATACTGGTGGCACAGATTCCAATATGACAGCAAAATGCAAGCAAGCATAGTACAACAAATTAACAGGCAAGTGGTGAGTCTTTTGCAATAGTATATATTTAACTAAACTAAACAGGCATGGTAATCATGTGCAAGACAGAATCTAACCTGTTCCAAATATTTACAAAACATATGTCTATTAGATAAGATTATTGCATCACTTTGGTAATTTTATTTCCATCATGTTTATTTTGAAGATAAACATTGATGTATTTAGGGATAAAAGGCATCATACATGCATGATTCAATAGCAATATTGAACTAGCTACACACACACAAACACAAGCTCACAGACAGCACGTGTCCGAAGCACTCAGGACAAAGATGTGTGCAGGATGCCCCTTGTCATTACATCCTCTATGCTCATTGCCTTAGTTCTGAGGGGGAGCGAGATGTGGGAAGAGACCAAAAGACAAAGATGGATAAAGAAATTAGAGTAAAAATGTCTTAGTTGGGGAAACTGGCTTGAAGTGTATATATGAATGGGTTTAACTATTCTTGTTAATTTTGTCAGTTTGACTGAAAGGAAACCATGGAAAGAATAAATTACATCAATGAACTTCTAGGAGGCTATTTTAGAAAGCCAAATATGCAAGAGAAGAGCTACACTATAGAATGGATCGAGATACAGCACAATGGGTTTTACATGCATTATGAAAATGGCAAGATCTAAAATTTTCAGCCATTACACAAATATCATCATAAGCTTGGTGAGTTTAACATATAGTCTGCATTAACAATAGAAATAGAAATGCTAATGTTTTCATATGGACTTAAGAAATTGAGACTATAAATGGAACATTGACACCTAAAAAAGACATCCTGCCAAGGTCTGCTTTCTTCCAGAAATGGAAAGTTGGAATTATTCATTAAAAAATTCAACTAACATATCTCATCTCATTAATGACAGAAAAGGAAAAACTGACAGAATTCCTTAATAGAGAAAACACATGTAACATAGTAAACAGAAAATAATCCTCAGTTTACTAAGATTAGAAGTGGATTTCCTTTATCTGATTAAAGTATTTTAAAAAACACCTATATTAAATACCATATCTCATGGCGGACATATAGTGTGTCAAGAATGCCAACTCCCTTGAACATAAGTGTTCAATATTGTAAAGATATCTAACCAGCACCTTTTGGCAAACATGATATTTTTTATAGAAATACATTTATAGAAATTGTGACTATTTAAAATAGTTTGATATTTTTATTTGCAATGTGTTTATTTGATCATATATATGAACTATTATAACTGTTTTATTCTGAAAAGTTGCAAGACTTTTCTAGATGGCCTCAAATTGGTTTGGACTCACAGTGACCCATGAACAACCGAACAAAGCACAGCCTGTCCATGGCCATCCTCACAGTCTTGTTATGCTTGAGCTCATTGTTGCTTCCGCCATAAAAAGCCATCCTTGAAAGTCTACCTGTTCTCCAATGTCCTTCTGTTTTAACAGGAATGATGTCTGTTTCCAGGAATTGATCACTCCTGAAAACATGTTCAAAACACGTGAGAACAAATCTGGTCATCCCTGCTTCTAAGAAGCATGTGCAGGACTTACTCCAAGACAGATATGTTTGTTCTTCTAGGTGTGAATGGCATTTTCAAAAAGCTAAATGCGTTGATTCCTCTTTGGTATTCTTACTCAATGTCCAACTTTCACGTGCATATGCTTTGATTCATGTGCACCTGAGACTTCAAAATGACATCTGATTTTTCAGTACTTTAAAGAGGTATTGTGGAGATGCTTTGCCCAATGCAATGTAGCATTTCATTTTTTGACTGCTGCTTCCATGAACATTGATTGTGATTCAAGCAAGATGAAATCATGGACAACTTCTGTATTTTCTACATGTATGTTGTCAATTGGATCAGTTGCGGGCATCCAGGATTTAATTATATTGAGTTGCTGTAGTCTTTGATCTTTATCAGCGCTTCTACTTCAAGTCCTCCTCACTTTCAGCAAGCAAGGTTGTGGTATCTACATATTGCAGGGTGTTTATAAGCCTTACTCCAATCCTGACACTGAATTCTTCATATAGTCCAGTTCCTCGATTATTTACTCAGCATACAGACTGACTTAATATGGTAAAAGAATTCAATTCTGGCCCACCCTTTGCTAATAAAAAAATACATTATTCCTGTGTTCTGTTTGAACAACTCTCTATAGTTCCACACAGGTTTTGAAGAGACACAAATGAAATATTCTGTAGTTCCCTTTCTTTCTAATGCTATCCAACACTGTAACCCAAATGCATCAATTATTCTCTGAACTTCCTTTTCCTACAGAATCCCTATAATTTGGAACAGGCTTGATGGTAATTAGTTTATCCGGAGTTTTTGTGAGCATTTTAATAGGTAAATGAATAGAAGACTTAACATATAGACCAAATAAACTGAAGAAAGAGCAGAATGAGAGTCCAATACACACAAAAACAAACCCAACTTGGCGGCTGATCATGACTCATAAGAAGTCTGCTTGCATCTGAGTAACAAAATACTTAATTAGGTTTTCAGTGGATGACTTTTTGTTTGTTTGTTTTGTTTTGTTTTTGGGGCATCACTGCCCTCTGGTTGGAGTGGGAGGCCCAGCCTTGCTCCTGGAGAGCTAAAACTGCCAAGCCAGTAGGCCACAGTCCTGCACTCAACCACTATGCCACCAGGGCTCAGTCCTTCAGTGGATGACTTACGTACTTTTCTGACACATCACTGGGTGAACTTTTGGTTGGCAGCTGATCATATTAATCATTGCAGGATTTTTCATCATATACAGTCATTTGATTTGTGACAAAGATTGAGTTACAGTGTAGTGAGAGAAGGAAAATCAGAACTAAGTATTTTCTGTTATTTTTTTCTCAATATATAAACATCAACTCTGAATAAATAGCTATATGAAAGTGGAAACAACCGCAACTTTAAGAGAACATATAGAATCTTGGAATAATGTCTGCTTGAAAATGACATAATTTTAAACAAAGAAATAAATACATAGTTAATAATTTTGAATGTATTTAAATTAAGAACACTAGTGGACAAAAAACCTGGATTAGACTAAAATTATATGTAACTGATAGGACAAAATATATCTTACAATTTTAAAAGAAATTTAATGGAGATACATAGTCAAAATATATATAATGGAAACAGTCAATTTCAAGAATCATAGTGAGAGGTTTCAACACATATATTAGCAAATAGCATTACAAAATCAGTATTGATCAATCTTGTGTCACTATTCTAGCAGTAATGTTACAGTAAACAAATGCATAATGAATATAATTTAATTTTCAAAACCAAGTGCATTATAAAACATCTTTTAAAAGACTGGACTCACTAATTATTTGACCCCAAAATTTATTAAGAATTATAAAATGAAAGTGACACATGTAATGTTACTAAGTAATATTATGAAATAATTTTTAAGCCTAAAGGGAAAATGCAAATCCAAGACATATGTATTAGTTAACTATTAAAGAAAATTATAAAAATCCATGTTTGAAGTCCAGCCAAAGTAGTTCTCAAATAAAAATTTTAGTCTGGAATGTGTGTACTAGAAAATAAAAATCAGGGTCATTCTCACTTTTCAGTTTTTGCTTTTAGTCCCTAAAAAGATTAACAGAGACTGATATGAACAGTTCTATTCCAGAAATTTAAGAATCCAATGAAAAGTAAAATAGAGTCTTTAGAAAAATATATATCAAAGCAGGTGTTTAAAATAACATTCTCATACTCATAAAACTTTAGTGAAATTAAATCAATAGTCAAACTTTTTCCGAACAAATAAAGTCCAGACTCACTTTCACTGGTGAGTTTAACATTCAATTCTTCAGGTATTAGAAAAAGATGGGCAATTTTTCAAACAATTCTCCCGGAATAGAAGGTGACAAAAGAAGTACACTGGGAGAGACACGAGTGAGCTGTGTAATATTGGGATGAATTTTCAGTTAACGATGGTGGACTTGAGCTAAAGAGTTGTGTGAATCTATAATACTGACTAGTACTAATAGTATGCTAGCACAGAGATTTATGATGTCCTATTTAGAGTCAGAAATCCCTTGAGGTTCTCTGAATCAGCTCATCTACACATAATGCTAGTCACATATCCACATGGTCAGATCTGAAAGAACAGGTCATTATGCAAAAACCATCATCATATGAAGATTGAGGATGATAGTCACATCAACTCATTCCTTCATCTGTCCTGTGAACATACTGCCAGGCCTCTTCTGCCACTGCTGCCTCACATGACCCCACAAGTAGTCTCAAAAAATCTTGGTTCCCACCACGCCTGCAGGGGAGGGTCACCCAGTCAACCCTACTACCTCCAGTATTGGGGTTCCTTCCTTTTCCTGCCCTCACCATATTTCCAGAATAGTTGGCAATGATTCATCTCCTCAGGGACCACAAACACTCTTAGGGGGTAGGGGACTCTCTGGAAAGAGGACCTGGATGTTGTGGTGGGGGTATAGACTTTGTTTACATCCTCCTTCTTGACCCACAAGCATCTCCTGCCTCTAAATGGGTGGCCTGCACCCTTCATCTCCATGCTGATATGACCATTTATAAACCAGAGCTTCCTCTGAACACTTGATGGTAGGTCCGGGCCCTTGTTGTCGACCTTACACAGCAATTGACGCTAGGTAACCACTTCCTCACTGATAATATCACTTCTTAGGTAACCTGTTCGCCATAGCAAGTGACATTGATGAATCATCAAGAACTGCATATTCTGATCAGGTGACAGGGGATCCCAAATAACCCAAATATTCAAGTATCTATCACAGGTTTCTTTTTCACCACAACCCTGTCCATCCCTGCCACCACACAGTTTAAGAGTTGAGGATGGACTTTGAAACCCCACTTCCTCTCTGTCCACGTTTAGAATACAGCTGCCCTGCTGCTGGCTCACCCTTTCAGTCAGGTTCCCATCCTTACTATCTTTGCCCCCCCCCCCCACTTTCTCCTCTGCCTGGCCCCTGGGAAAAAAGAATGCTACCCAATCTGAGCTTCTTTGCTATACAAGCTTGAGGCTTATTGCTCAGAGAATCCATCAATAACTTCAGTTTTTGCTACTGACAGCTATAGATTGTCAATGTGTACAATAGTCAGAGAGTATATGATTTTACTACTATGACAAATTCAGAATGTTAGGTAATTGGGATAAGGAACTTTTTTTTAATATTTAAAAAAGAAACAAATGTACCTGTTTAGGCCGGGTTAACTAGAGAAAAAAATTCAGTGACACTCATATATGTGAAAGAGAGTTTTATCAAGCAGTAGTTATATATCAGAAAATCCCCTAGTCCAGATTAAGTTCATATGCCCAATACTAGTCCATCAATCCCTCTTGAGACTCACACAACCATAAGCAATGATGCAGAAAGATCAGAGGATGATGGGCTTAAAGTCTTATGGATCCAACGGTGGTTGACACATTTTCAGGGCTCTGGCAGGTTTCTGACAGTTCTGCAGCAGGTCTGCCAGTGGCTTGTCAGCAGGACAGCACAGCAGAGGGAAAGGAAGGCTAGCCTCCAAAGAGCCATTTATACAACCCAGCTGGGACCTGATTGACAGGCGAACCTCCACCCACATGTTTTTACAGGAGCCATGTTGGCCCCCCAAAACTCTATCACCGTACCTTTATTAAAGGATAAACTATCATAAATCTACCAAATTAGAGGTACAGATTGTTCAACTTCTTATGATGATACAATAAGCTTTCTGTATACAACACTAATATATAAGAATTTATTATATATCCATGTACAGAAAAACAAACTTAAAATATGAAGTTTTTGAAGTGTAACATTTTCAATGGGATCACAAGTATGAAATGTCTCAGAGGAAAATTTAAATAAATATGTGTGTTAGCCTGGGTTCTCTAGAGAGGTAACACCAGTGGCTCACACGGTTGTAGAAATAGGTAAGTATAGTCTGGTTCAAGTCTGTGGGTCAGTTGCCAAACTGGAGGCTTCACTTGATTCCTGCAGCTGGTCAGACTGATGAAACAGGAAGCAGGAAGAGGAAACAGGAAGACCACAAACTGATAGTTGCAAAGTTGAATGTCTTCACTATCAGCAGTGCACTGATGGTTCTTGGCCGGGATCAGCAGATAATATCGCTGAAAGCCAACAAACCAAATGCAGACTTCCGACTCAGCAGAAATGAAAGTTTCCCAATGTAGGACACTGCCAGTGACTCTTTCTTTAAATTGTCTGTACTCCATCACAACTGCTGGATGCTCACAATGTTAATTTTTTTCCACAACGTTAATTATGGTACGTTAGGTGACATCGTGGAATTGATCACATGGCGTTCAATCACATAATTGGGTATTAGTGTCAAACTACTGAACTAAAATACCTGGCCCAGACAAGTTGAACAAAACCCAACTATCATGGCACTCATGTCTTTTTGGTGAAACTCATGGGAATATATTGAACACTACTACACAAATAAGCAAACAGATGTCATTTGTGTTCCTAATACAACTCCATAATATAAAAATGACCACTACTTCCCAAAGAGCTGTGGAGATTTAAAGAAATTACAATGATTATCTCTACAGTTCTCTCACTCTCCACCCCTTGGACAAATGACCTTAAAATTATATGAATTTGAAAACCAAAACCTGAGTCAGTTCTGATTCAAAGAAAGAGCACAGAACAGGGTGGCACTGCTCCGGTGGGGGTCTGAGACTGAGTCTCTTTTTCCTGAGGAAAAGGTGGTGGTTTCTAAGTGTCACCCGTTTGGATGACCACTAGGAGATGCACTTACAAAATCCAGGATATATTTTAAGGAAAAGTTATTTAGAAGGCCTTTACCTTTATGTTATCAAGATTTACTATTAAGAGACAAATAGATGAATAAATTAAATACAGAGTCACACAAAACAAAAACAAGCCCATAGGAGAGATGGAGAAATTATTCAGAAACAAGTTTCAATAAAGTGCTGAGGGAATTTGCTAAATTAAAAACACTAAATTTGAAACCGCTTTCTCATAGTTTGTCTAATCAAAAGTCAATTTCAGGAAAGACAAATATCTAAATGTGAAAGCAAGACTAAAACTATTCTTAGAAGGTTATGTAGGATATTTTAATGATATTGGAATAAGTTTGCTTAAAATATAGGAATTACACTTATCAAAAATGAAAATCAATAATAAAATACATAAGCTAAGTAAAAATAATCAGATACTGAGTAAAAGATATTTATAAGGCACATTAAGATTAAGAAATTTTAATTAGCAAATTTTTTTTAAAACCTCAAACTTCCTAAAATATGTAATAAAAATTCTAATTGGAAAACACAATAACAAACAAAAAAAAATCTCCATGTCTTAAACAAGAACTCAAAAAATGAAAAAATATAGAAGTATTATTGACATGTTTTTTAAAATAACAAAAAACCAAGCATATGTATTAAGATTAAATAACAGTAAAGAGTGTACATATATCAGTTATTCTACATTTTAAAGATCAACTAGCATTAATATAATTTTCATTCTGCAGTGATCTAAACATTGTTACAATGCTTTCAGAGAACTACATTATCTAATTACTATGAAAATCATATAACTCAACCATGTAGAACCAAACTATAGGTAATCAATCCTAGAAAATTTTCTTTACCTGTAGTAAGCATTTCATGAATAAGTTTTCACATATGGGCATAATCAATATATCAAAGTAGAAAGTAAAATGTTCCATAATTATAATTTTTATATAATCATGAAATCAATATATAAATTTATTAAAAAATAAACTAAAACCGCTTGCTACAGAACCAACTAGCCTAGTAGATGCATTTCTAGAAAAATCAAACATAATGACATTTACTATTCAAAAACAGACTAAACAGAACTAGATATATTTATAACTATGACTCAAAAAATTTGTTTTAAAGCTGCTAATGCATAATCAAACACATCGTGAGGATTAGTGTTTTAGGTCTATAGTTTTGGGAACATATCGTTTTATTAGTTAAATGCTATATTCACTGCTTCTATCACCTAATCTGTTTTGCAGTTCCTGGCGTCTAAACTTTCCTATGATCATCTAAGGAATAGATATTGGTTTCTACTTGCCTATACCATCACAAAAATTAGGAGAGCAATTAATAGGGAGAGGAAACGGAATACGTGTCTAGTTGCCTCCCTGAACAATGTCCCTGCTGCGATGGAACCAGAAGGACTGCAGTGCTCCTGGCTAATGTTCCCATTTTGATCATTTTGGTCAGATGCTCGAAAAGAAGCCTGATCACGAGGGGGCTCATGCGGCCAGAAAGCAATCATTTAATGAAATGCAAACTTTAGAACACATTAAGCTGTCATCTATGTGGTTGGTCGTTTGAAACCCCAGCAGCTCCCACAGGAGAAAAATTGAGTATTCTACTCCTACAAACAGTTACCAGCCCAGAAACCCTCAGGGGTGGTTATGAGTGTGTAATGACTCAACGGCGGCAAGTAGAGGATGGGTGGACCCCTGAAATTACTTCCCTGACATAATCTTTGAAGATAAACCAAAACTAGGTGTCAAAGTCCTCTTAAAGTCAGTCAATAGCTTAATTTCAATAGTAAAAATGTGTCTGCTTAGTGTGGTCTTTATAATCTATATATACAAGAGTAAAGTGAAAATAGCAACGTGAAAGATTAGATAGGAAATTTGGGGGCATACACTTTATGTTGATGTTGAGTAAACAACAAAGGAGAGTCAGAATGGCTATAGAAGTCTAGATTCAATGTCACTAAATTGTACTTATAGAAATTATTGAACTGATATATGCTTTATGCATATTCTCCATTAAAATTATTTAAGGCATATCAAATAATTATTTATTAAGTCATTAAAAGTGGTTACACATAAAGAAGCTAGAAGAAACTTTTTTGAGAAATAATTTGAGTGGATTCTCAGATGTAGTAAATATCATTGTAGGACATACATAAATGCCTAATTTATAATTGTTCATTTACCTGCATGAAAATGCTTCATATATTTTGATTTATTCACAGTATGTTTTACAACTTATGTTAGGATTTTATCTCTAGAAAAGAAAAACCTGTGTATATATGTGTATATGAAAAAGAAATTTATATCAAAAGAGTGGCCCACACATTTGTAGAAGCCAGTAAATTCAATCTGGTTCAAGTTCCAGGTCAGATGAAAAGTGGGAGGTTTTTCCTGGCTCACATAGCTTCCTGGGGTGACAAACCAGGAGATGGGAAGACCACAGACACATTAACACAAGGCCAGCAGGTCAGGCTCAGAGATTCAGCATTGAAAGGATGCAAGATTGGCAGGCAATGTGGGGGATAGCTTCTAAAGTTGATCAATAATATGTTAGGCCATTGGCTCAATTGCAAAAAAAAAAAAACCAGATCCTGGTAAGGGAGATGGGAGCCCACACCAGCAAGAATACAAAGACTTCTCAAAGAGTCTGCTTAAAGAGGACTGGGTCACACAATGGGGGAAGCCTTTTCAATTGTTGTGGCCCAAGTAAGGAAGCTACACTGGTATAGATAATCAATTTGTCAATTACTGACTGCTATCATGTAAATCAAATTAATCTAATGAATCCTCATTTCTGGATGGATCTTTGAACAATTGCATCTATAAGCATAATCCAGAGCAAAGCATCAAAGTGTAGCAATTTCTACCATCTTACAACATCAAACTTTTTCATGCAGCAGGTTTCTGATTATCACAGCCTTAGTATGTTAGTCCAGGTAGACTAAAGAAACAAATTCATAGAATGCATATGGATATAAGGGAAAGGTTTATATACAAGAGGAATGGAACAATGAAACAACATCCCTACTCAGTCCAGTCCACATCCATAAGTCCGATATTAGCCCATATGTCAGATCCTTTCTATAAAGTCTCCTGCTGACTCACAAAGCACGTTCAATGACACCAGACCATCACAGGACAGTGGGTGCAGAGTCTTGTGTATTCAGCTGGGGTAGAAGCATCTTGGCACTGGCAGGGCTCTTTCTGTGGCTTCTCTGGTCCCAGAGGTCTAATCCCATCAGAGAAAACCCATGTGGCTTCTCCTCTGGCTCCTCCAGTCTCCAGGAATCATGACCGATCAGCATGCTGTCATCTCATCTTGTCAGTATTTCATCTCTCAGGAACTCAGTCTAGTCTCTCTCCTCCAAATGGGAAATACCACGAGACTTCCCAGAATTCTCAGGAGAAAGCCATGCCCACATAGGAGACCTCATTGGCTATCACCAGAGTGACAGGCTAGACTCTACTACTACACTCCCAATCATGAAATTGACATCAAGTACATGACCACCACACTTAGTTATTCAAGGTAGATCATTACCCAGGGCAATGATTTATAATGTTTTCTATCATAAAATGATAATTATGGCTCTAAAACAAGCCACAGATATGTATGAACATAAGCATATGAATGGATTTGGAGCTCACACTCAATTCAAGATCCAATCTAAGAACAACCAGTTTGTAAAACATAGCCTTGATATCACTGAAGATATGGGTGATACAGCAAAATGTGGTAAAGAAGCTAGTGGGTGGCCAGCTAACAGAAATAATAGAGGCTGAGACCTTACAGATTTGTCTTAAAATGAGGTGCCATCTAAGTGAGGCGTCAACTTAAGTCTACATGGAAGAAGTACATAAACTTGTGTGATCCAAGAGTTGTAAATAACAAAATCCAAATCTTAATGAAGGATTGGTATCAGAGCTTAAACTGTGAACACTGGTTTTCAGAGACTTTAGATGACAGTGCAAACAGGGTCCACACATGGATTAGGTTTCCAGTGAATTCCCTCTTACCATTGATGAAAGATGTGAATTACCTTACTCTCAGACATAGAGCCTCGTAGGCATATGTAGTTAGGCTAAAATGTCACTTGATATCACTTTATGCCTATTTGAAAGTCGTTTTAAACTATGAGATACCACCTAACACTGACAAAGATAGCTCAATTAAAAAAATCAGAAAGCAATAAGTGTTGGAGAGGGTATGGTGAGACAGGAACTCTCATCCACTAATCCCCCTATTGGGCATATACCCAGAAGTAAGAAACAGACTCAGACCAGACATCTGCATTCCAATGTTCACTGTAGTGCAGTTCATAATCACAAAGACCTAGAAACAACCTAAACTTCCATCAGCTGTCAAATGGATTAAAAAATTCTGGTATATGGATACACCGGAGTACTATTTAGCCCTAAAAAGCAGCTAGGAACACTTGATGGGGGGAGAAAGAGGGAACCCAGCACAAAGTTGGATATATAGGTCCCTGCAAGGGGTATGTATAACAGATAGGTGAGTGAAGGGAGACAATGGACAGTGTTAGACATGAAGTAATGATAATATATAATTGTTCAAGAATTCATAAAGGTGGGGGAGGAGAAGAACTAATATCATGTAAGAGCCTCCCAATAAAATGATTAATTAAAAATTTTTTTAATTTTCAATATTTTTGTTTTCTCCTTGAGGTTTTTCTTTGCTTTGTCTAGTCATTGTTGTTAAGGGTCTTGTTTGATTGTTTACTGTGGATGATTTTGTATGACTGTGATCTGTTTTGTAAGTTCCATGATAGACAGATATATAGATACAGTTCCCGGATAAGGAAGGACATGGCAGGGGTAGATAAGAGGTAACAACAAGGTGCATGGGAAGAAAATATTCTAAAACTGAATGTGGTGAGAATCACACACATTTTAATACTTTTGAATGTTTACATAGTATGAAATGTGAAGCATATGCAAATAAAGGTATTTTAAAGATATTAATTGGCATTAATATTTCCCTCAACATTCAAATCTGTATCCCTATGTAATTTTATTAAGAACACATTGAGCAATATAATACAGTTGATCACTAGTGTTCTCATTTGTTTGTTTGAAGGTACTTGGAAATATACATGGTGTATCTGGGAACTAAATTGTTGCTAAATATTCAAGGGCAAACTGCTGGAGCTTTATGTCGACCAGTAATGATGGTCATGGAAGGCTTTAGCATTCTGCCAGGAAGGAAGGCTACTTGGAAAGTCTTTATTTTGTCATGTTGCCATTGTTTAGTCTTGTTTTTGTAGCAGTGTACACTTTGTTTTAATTCAGTGCATGTAGAATGATTTCAATGTATACAGTTTTATTTTTTTGTTGTTACTTTGCTGATTTTGTACAAAAACCGTTCTGAAGATTGAGTCCATGTTTATTGTAGAGAGGAATGTTTAATTTAAAAAATTCATGGACTAAAAATTGGTAATTATGCTCTAGTTTATTGTGTTGAGTTGTACATTTATTTAGTATTTGAGATATTTTGCATTCCAGTGTACATTTTCATAAATCTATGTGATCTTTGGCTGTGGTAGAAAAGATATATATCATTTAGTTAATTTATCAATAGGTAGCTATTAATTGTATTCTGTATTCTACATTTTTCATAATGTAATCATAAAAGAAATATAATAAATCTACTATGGTTGTTTATCAATCAGTTATATTTTAAACATTTCAAGCATTATTCAACATTTCAAGACCCTGTACATTTGATGCAGAAAGTTAGTTGTATAATGCTTTAAAGCAAGTCCATAACTAACTATCTGCCAATTGCCTGATTTTGAAGTGTATCTGTGTGTTCCCTATCTATTTCTTTTAAAAACACAGCATCAGTTTTTGAAGATTTATTTTGCATCAATTTTATGTGTTCCTTCAAATTAGCACCAACTACCTTATACATAAAACATTTTATAAAATTTATGATATACCAACAGATAGTAACTATAAGTTCTAGCAGTAATGTACATGCATCTATTGACTTTGACCTTATTTGGAAACTTTACCCTCAGGATTAGTCACGTGGACCTGTTAGTATATATTTAAAGTCCCGTTATAATAATTATTACAATGTATTTATATTGTCCAGCAAATTGTGCATGTTGTCTCTAAATATCATCTGCTGAGGTGTGATTTTTTTTAGCTAAGTATAATTACATTCTATAACCATAACATATTTCACCATAATATGTACACTATTTTTGAAATTTTCTTACTGCTCATACCTCCCAAGCATGTATTATGACTTTTAAAGTTGAAGCTACCGATAAGAGAACACTAAATCAAGTCATATTTATGTGCTAATAAAGAAGCAAAAAGTATCTCAAATCTATCTTAAACACAACAAGGATAGTCCAGTAGAAGGGTAGCACCAGAGAGAAAGAAACACATGAGCACACACTATAAGAATTCAGGTTCTATATTCACTATAGGGATCTAAAAGTTTTTGACAAAAATATAAAACATTTCAAATACAAAATAATTATGTTCTGGGTAATTGTAAAGGATAACTATAAATAGACAAATATTATTTAAGAAAAATTAGAATACATACTTTTGCATTAAGTTCACAGTGTATACTTTCCCTCCTATTTCAATGTTGTAGGACACCTGGCAGGAGATTATTTTAAGAAAACAGTGAGTAAGAGAGAAAAAATATCACTTTACATCAACAGTTAGGGTGTTAAAACTCATCAATGTATGAGGACAGTAAGTCAAAAAGCATGGCTCATAGGTTTATGGTCCCTAATGCATGAATTTACTCCTAACATGTGTTTAAACACACCTGTACAAAAAGTGATGACGGCAGACAAATTTTTCAGTCATGCATTTGTGTTACTCTCATTGGGGCAACTTGAAAATAAAGAAAGCATCCTGAGGGATTTGCAAGGCCAATGAAATTGAGAACTGAGGGATTCATTCAGGAGACTTTGGGGACAGTGTACATAGTTACTAGTTCCAGAGGAATTCTCTTGATAGGTTTTTAACTTTTTTTTTTTCCAAATGGCATTAACTGTTCTAGGAGAGTTTCCTCAGGAAACCTTAAACTATTCATTCTGGATACCTGTTCATGGTCATTTAGAACTCTTGTCCCAAATTCAAAGAATGTTTAAAAGAAACACAATTTAAATTCCTGTGGCAGTCGTGTAGTCTGATGCCAATTTGACCAAGAGTGTAGGGGTAGAGTCTAGCCTGTCAATCTGGAGATAGCCAATGAGACCTCTGTGTGGGCATGGCTTTCTCTGAGAATTCTGGGAAATCTCATGAAATTTTCCCCCTGGAAATAAGAGACCACAGACCCAGTTCCTGGGAGACGCTGGACGGACAAGACAAGATGGCAGCATAGACCCTGAATCCTAGGAACTGGAGGAGCCAGAGGAGGAGCCCCATGGACCTACCCTGATGGAACCAGACCTCTGAAGCTGAAAAAGCCACAGAGAGACCCCTGCTAGTGCTGAGATGTTTCTACCACAGCTAGATGCTCAAGACTCTGCACCCAGTGGCCTATGATTGTCCTGGTGCTTTGTGAGTGGAAAGGACACTTTATAGATTGATATCAGACATATGGGGTAATATAAGACTTATGACCTTGGACTGGATTGGGTTGGGATGCTTTCTCAATGTTCCATTCCTCTTGTATATAAGCCTTTCCATATGCATGTTTATGAATTTGCTTCTCTAGTCTACCCAGACTAACACAATCCCCAAAGCACTCTGAATGGCCCTTTTGATGTAAAAGAGCAGAATTCTTTGAGGAAGGTTTGGAGATATAGAAATGCCACCCTCAGTTTCATAAGAAGCTAAATGAAGAGGATGTCAAGAAACAATAATTTCACATTTTGATATTGCTGTTTAATAAAGATTTCAATGATTTTGTTTTCTATAATAAAATAGTACAATTCCAAAAGGATTTCTTTCAATATATGGAATTTTAGAGCAGGGGGTGCAATAAGTAACATGCTTGACTGTTAACTTCAAGAAAACCTAAGGATAAAATTCAAAAAAAACAACTCATGAAAATAAAGTAAAATATAATAATAGAATGGGCATAGACACTGAGTTAGAAAACCAAAAGAAGAGAAATCACTTAGCATTCAAGCTAAATTAATAGAGACAAAAATCAAGCCTCCAGAGGCAAAATTGAAGAAATATACAAAATACCACATTGATATAAGGATCATATTAAAGACTATGGGAGAAATATAGAACTACTGTATCAAAAGAACTGGTCAATATTCAATTATTTCAAGAAGTAGCACATGATTAAGAACTCTTGGCATTGTCCTAGGTTTTATCTTAATAAAATTATACTTGCTCTGATTGTACTTGCATTGTTTAATAATTTCCAAATTCTGTTGGTCATCTTCTTTTAGAATGGACACACATGAAAACCTCCTTGCTAATGGCGAGGTTTTACAAATTTATTGGCATAGATAAGTGAGTTTTTCCAGAACTGGATCAGTTTGGCGAAACCTTTCCATTTCCATCAAATTGGTAGGGAGCTGGCAGTAATTGATAGGGAGCTGGCAGTAATTGATGCCCAATTCAGAAAAGGGTGGGAGAAACACAAGGATCTCTACTCGCATAAAGAGTTACAATCTCGGAAACTCAACTGGTCATTCTATGCAGCCTTCTAGGGTCACTATAGGTCATCATCGATACAACAGCAGTGAGTTCCCTTGGGGTCAGAAGAGCGCATCAAAGCATATTACTGCTGATGTCCATTAAATCTTAACTGAAAGAAGGAAAAAATTTACTCAAATTTCATTGACTATGCAAAGCCATTCTACGATGTACATCATAACAATCCACGGATAACAAAGAAAACAATGGGAGTTGCAAAAGTCATAACTTTAGTCATGTAGCAACTTTCTGTAGACTAAGAGGCAGTATTTCAAACTAAATTGTTTAAAATCGGCAAAGACGTGCTCCCCGGTGTACCATTTTACCGTATTAATTCAACCCCTCCTGACAGTTTCACTGCCAAGTTGATTCTCACTCAGTGATTGACTAGAACAGAGTGGAACTGCCTGTGTGGATGGGAGCGGAGTGGGGTGAGGGACGGGGGAGTTAAATCTTATGGAAACAGAAAGCTTGATCTTTCAAAGAGTGGCTGGTGGCTTTAAATTCGGCATTAGCAGCCTAATGTCTACCTCCCTACACCACTAAAGTTCTTTTTCTAAGCTAAGCAAATATTGGAGAAGCTGGACTATAATGAAGAAGAATACCACATAAGGACTGTAGAAAGGCTAAGATATGGAGGTGACATAATCTTGCTTGATGAAAGTGAAGAGGACTTTAAGAACGTAAGAATACAGATCAAAGGTTACAGGTTTCAGTGTAGGTCATGCCTCCCTGTAAAGAAAATGAAAGTCTTGGCACCAGGACTAATCAACAACACCATGATAAATGAGAGAAGAAAACACTGAAGCTGTCCAGGGTTTCATTTCACGGTCAACATTCATTATATTGGATAAGAAATCATATGATATGTAGCATTGCAAATCTACTCCAACAATCTTTTGTATATGTTACAAAAGACAAAGAAGCCACTTTACATACTAAGGTGTACCAGACTCAAGTCGTGGTATTTTCAATGTCCTGATACATATATGTTTTAATCTTTTGACAATTTCTATTACCTATTTTATGTCAAGCAAAATGTATTTTTAAAAATAATTGTATAATTGTGGTTTAATAGATTAGGAACACAATTAGTGCTTACATTTTTATCCTATTTCCAGAAGCTCTTTTAAATGGTTTTCTAAGTCATAATTTTCTCTAAATTATTTTTGTTTTTAATTCTGTATACAATCATTTCATCTATCAATAAATGTTTCATTCTTTTACACTTTTATATATATTTGCCATTTTAAATGTTTGCTTTCCTTATACTCATGGAAAAAAGACTGGTTTTTCTATTCCCCTCAATAGTGACAGACTCAGAAAGCCACTGGGGGTAGTTAAGAGTCATTACTGACTCCCTGACAGCAAGTGTTTTTCCTGGATACTGACTAGTACACCCAGGAAACTGATCAAATGAGAGCGGGCTTGCACGTCTTTTAATTCATCTCAGTAAGAAAAGCTTTTAATATTCAAACTTTCTACATGCAATGCTTTTTCTAAAGGCATTTGAATGCTTCTATAATCTCCCATGGTTGGTAAAGTAAAGGTCAGTGAAACAGAGGACGACCTTCTATATGATGCATTGATGGAATGGCTTCAACAAAGGGCTCAAACTTTAACAGCAGTCATAAAAATGGCACAGGCTAAGGCAGTGATTTGTTCTCATTGCATATAGGAATACTATGAGTTGGAACCAATTTGAGGATATGTGACAGCAACCTAACATTCATTGTTATCTTTCACCCTAAATTGCTTCATACATACAAACATGAAAGGGTAACCTCCTCTCTGGGGTACAGACAACAGGGAAGTGAGTGAAGGGACACATTGGACAGTGTATGATATGAAAAGGTAGTAACAATTTGTAAATTATTAAGGGTTCATGGGGGAGGAGGTGTGAGGAGGGAGAGGAAATATGGGGGGCTGGTACTGGGGGCCTAAGTGGAGGGAGAATGCTTTGAAAGTGATGACGACAAGTGTGCAAATGTGGTCTGCTTACAATTGATGTATGTATTGATGTATGTATTAATACATACAATTGATGTATGTATTGATCATGATGGGAGCTGTATGAGCCCCCAATAAAATGATTTATTTTAAAAAAGGAGGGGGAAAGAGGAGCTTATATCAAGGGCTCAAGTAGAAAATATTTGGAATTGAATATGGCAACAGGTGTGCAAATATGCTTGATACTAATGATGCTTTGAATAGTATAAGAGCTGTAAGAGTCTCCAATAAAATTATTGGAAAAAAACTTTTAAAACACACATATCAAATACATCTAAAAGTATAAATAGGTGCAAATAATCTTAACATACTTAAATGATCAAAAATGTTAATGCTTAATTACATGTGATTCAACTCCCTCATTGATGGTGGACCGTATTTTCTCTGGAACTGTAATTTGTACATGTAGTTTTTCAGCATCTGCAAGGTGCAAAATGGCTTATTAGAATAACATCCATCACCTCCTAACTTCATTCCTCCATTTCCCTTTCTGAAACTAATATTTGTATTCTAGATCTAGTCTCACATTTTTACCATTTTTCAAGTTCGTTATGAAATTATAAAAGCTCTAAATGTAAATAAAAACATTGGTTTGGGGATGTTTTAGTACAGTCAGGGTAAAAGACCCAGGCTACTGGAAGTCATAGTCCCAGGCGCCTATGTACAAATAGGTTGTAGTGTCTCCAAACACAGTTGAGTCAAACGTTGACACCATTATAAATACAAAGCATCATCACAAACTTCAGCTTTTGAGTCTAGATATCGCCATCTTTGCTGGGACAAACTGCGGGAGCACTCCGGACCATCCTAAGGTGAATTTTGTTTGGGGGAGTGGCATGAAGGGGTTAAAGCTAGCCTTGGAGATCAAGAGCTAGATAACAGGGGAGAGCTTTTTCCACTTACCGTCGTTAGAATCTGCCCTTAGCCCACCGAGTCCAAAGAACAGAAGTAACAGGGTCAGCATGCTTTGACTCGACTTCTGCCTGAATAATGGCGGTTGATTTGTGGAGAGAGCAGCAGTTAGTCGCGCGATGCGGGGGTCTGACAGCACTCTCACAGACACAGGCAGCTTGGAGAGAAGGGGTGGGCCGAGAGGCTGGGTGGTGGTGGCTGAGAATGGTTCCTGAGAATCAGACCCATCCCTTGCGGGCAGAGGTTTCCAGTCATAAACTGCTGCTCGTAGCTTGCTAAAAAGAGCCAGAGAGAGCCGGGACTACTTCCCAGGCTGGATTGGAGAAGCAGCTACTGAGCAGGGAGATTCATACACACACTTGAAATTACATTTCAGTGTAACATAGATATATACTGGAGAGCATAAACTCAAAGCACCATTAATAGTCAAGCGAGTAGATCAAAGTAGTCAAAATCGACTGGGATGAAGAGTTGCTTAAAAGGGCTTTAAAGCACCTAGATAATACCTCGGACAATCTTTACCTTTAAAATCAAGACTAGCTATGTCTGGTTTTGAATGTTATACAAAAGGAATCATACAACTGTGATTGTGGCATCCATAATAGTTTTGCTTTGTTTCCTCATTGATGTGCACATATTTCATAACGCATAAATATACCACCATTTATTTTTCCAATGCACTGCTGATGAGGATTGTAGTCATCATTTGGGTTATATAAACATTTAGTTTATATTCTAGCTTTGTTTTGCTGTGTTTGTAAACACCGCGATTAAAAGTTAAAGCAAACACCAGGGTCCTAATGAGAGTTTCTGAAAATGGAAGTTTTTACTGGAGCAGACAGCATTGCGTGCTGGGAGTGGCAGGTGGATTTGCATGACTGAAGTCAAACCCCCTAACTCACAATGGCCCAAGAAGAGGATTTTAGAAAGAACATGGAAATCTTACATGATCACTTCATCCCATTTTCCATGAACATTCGGAAGCCCCCTTGGCATGTATGAATTTTTATTGAGTATATCCCTCCATGGAAGTAATTGGGTAGTACCATAGGACAATGTTTAATAGATACCCCCACTGAGATTTCCAAGATAATTGTGCTTTCCCAATGAAAGTAGCAAAGTCCCAGTTCCCCATATCCATGGCTCTATTTCCTACTTTTAAAAAAGCTTCACTTTATGTTAAGTGCTACAAGTTTCACTTATATGTTCATGATAGTTAATGAAGTTTAGCCAATTTATTATGTTTATTCCTCTTTTATATAGGTGTTTATTGTTTGTTTTGTCTTGTCTTTGACAATTGCCTAATTGTGACTTAGGTCTATTTTTCAGTTGGATTATTTTGCCTTTGTTTTATGACAAAGAAAACCTAGTAAGGATTTTAGCTATGATTCTTTGCTTGAATATAACAATTGAAAAAAAATTGATGGGAGTTAGATTTCATTCTTTCAATGCAATATTTTATAATTATTTACATTATTTCATAGAGCTTCTTTAAGCTGTTATTTACACTCAGTTAAATACACACATCTTAATTGTAAATCTGAAAAAATTTTACAAAAGATATTGAGATAGAGAAATTTCCTGATATCTCTCCATCAACACACTCACAAATCTGACTTTTATCACCACATATTCGTACTGCCTGCGTTTGAATTTTATACCATGAAGTTATGTGGCATGCATACTCCTGTCTGACTTCCTTTAGAAAGAACACAATTTGTGTGATTCAGAAATGCTGTCATGGGCTATGTTTTAATAGAGATGCCAAATAATTTTCCAAAGTGGTTCCGCTTTTCCAATACCTACCAAAGTCATAATTGCTCCAGATTATCACACCTGCACCAATACTGCAATTTTTTTTCATTTTCATCTTTTTGTAGAATATATAATTGCGGGAAACAGAACACTTTCTCCAAGGTTATCTCCCCATCTTTCTGTTTTCCACATATATTGAATATCTAGTGAAGCTCTAAGTTTTAATTTTTTGAACATGCTGGTTACCCAATGGCTAAACTTTCAACTATAGTCCAAATGAATACCAAAGAGCTCCCCCAAACATTTCCACACTAGCTATTTTAAGTACTTCCTGCTCGAAAATGTCCTGGAGCAGTTTCTACATTGTCCAAGAGGGTCAATATGAGTTAGAGTAGACTAAATGGTACACAACAACAAAATAATATTGATGTTGAGTAACTTGTCATAGAGTGAGTAAATTAGATATTCTTGTTGTGACATCTTTGGTCAAGGTTAAAACGATTAGTCTTTAAGTAGGCTGTTACATAAACTACTTTTTAGTATGTCGCTGTTACACTTGCAAATCTTTTGTATATTCTATGTTTTATAATTTTTCTCCTCAGTTTGGGGTGACACTTTTTTTTTTTTTTTGGCATCACTGCTCTCCGGTGGTGGGAGCAGGAGGCCCAGCCCCACTGCTGGAACCAAACCTCTGTCCCAGTGGGCCGCAGTCCCGCGCACAACCACTACGCCACCGGGGCTCAGCCCGGTGACACTTTTTATGAGAGTAACATTTTCACTTTGAAAGGGTTCAGTTTGTAACTTTTTACATTTTGACTATTTATTTTGTATAATATTTTGGCAATCTTAAAGCTTATAAAATGAACAAGTATTTATAACTTTAATAGTTTGGGCACTCATATTTAAGACCGTGGTATTTCTTTCAGCAATATTTAAATATAATTTGAAGAAGGGAAGTCATCATTGTTTTTATTTCCACACAGAAATCAAGGTTTTCTAATGTCGCTTATTGTGACACTGTCTTTATGCTTTTTAAACAGCTTTACTGGCACCTTGCCCACATACCACACAATTCAATAGTTCATTCACATCAATAAGAGTGGCACAATCATTTCCACAATATATTCTAGAACATTTTCTTCTTCCATGCACTCAGTTACTTGTGTAATTTTTTTTCAATTATGGTAAAATATACACAACAAAACCTTCTCCAATTCAATAACATCTACATGTATAATTTTACATGTATAATGTCTTTATAAATTGTATTTGTGCCTTTGCAGCAACACACATGTATATGCATATATATGTCTATTTTGGGATTTTATTACCTTCCATTGTTCCATTATTCAATTTATCTGTTCTTTTCCTGACACCACCCTGCATCATTAGCTGGTGTTTTAAAATAAATAGTAGAATTATATATTTTTTTACTCATTTTGGTTTCCTATCAACTTACCATTTTTCATAAGTATTTAATGTAGAACCAGTGTATCACTTGCAAATAAAAAGCTGCTGAGTGTTGGTCTAGAATTGCACTCAATTCAAAAGCAGCATGTGGAATATGGTAGTTTATCTTCTAATGCACCTTCATGATATGGCTTATGTACTTAGATCTTCAGCTTTCTTGGCAATGTGGTCTACTTTTCCTCCTAGAGAACTTGCCTATCTTTTGCTTTATGTATTCTTGAATGTATGTTGTTCCTTTACATAGTTTGAATTGGTGCTAATCTCCACTAATTGCTGATAGTGTATTCGTGAGACTTGGACATACCACATCAGCTTTCATTAAGTAGCTACGTTGTGCCCACTGGTTCAGATCAGAGTTCTCCACCCACAGAATCTAGAACAAGAAATCCCTCAGGACCAATAATGAGAGTAGCAATACCAAGAAGGTAGGGGGTGTGGGAAGAAACCGGAAACCTACCGCATTGATAGACATACAATCCCTACCCCAGGGGGGCAAACAACAGATACATACATGATGGGAGATAGCGAGTAGTGTAAAATATGAAAATAAAAATAATTTATAAATTATAAAGGATTTGTGAGAGTGCGAAGGTGGGGGAGGGATGGGTAAAAAAAAGGAGCTGATACCAAGGGCTCAAGTAGAAAGACAATGTTTGGGAAATGATCGTAGCAAAATATGCACAAATGTGCTTGATACAATTGATGCATGGATTATTAGAAGAGCTGTAAGAGGCCCCCATTAGAATGACTTATTAAAATTATAAGTATATATTTTGAAATGAAATCAAGGGATGAATCAAAATGTTTTAAATGAAGGGAGAAACCATCCTATAAATATGGTAGAGAAGATAATACCACTCATGCTGAAAATTGAACATATGCCCCTGTAGAAATCACTGTTTCAGAATAAAGTTTAAATAATATAATTTGACAGCTTCAAACGTGTAAGTTTGGGAAGTTGGGAGAAGCATTCAAGAACTGGACTCTAGTTAGTAGAGGAAGGATGTATGAATTCCTTGATACACCTATTTTTAGCAATTTTCATCAATATTTTGAAGAGCTAATTTTTCCTCTTTAAATTAGGCAGTAAAGATTTCAGAACTCATAAGTATTTCAGAATACAGTAGAATCTGTAGATGTCAATGGATTTCTTATTAAATATTTCACAGGTGAGGGTAATGTGTTATTCTGGGCACATCAGAGAAACAAATTCACAGAAACTCTATGGATAAGAGAGAGCTTTACATAAAGGGCAAGTGCACGTCAAGAAAATATCCCAACCCAGGGCTGCCCAAGCCCACAAGTCCAACATTAGCCCATATACCGGACACCAATCCACAAAGTCCTCCTCCATCTGCATGAGGAAAGCTGAAAGAGTGACCGTGTAAGCATCGCACCTCTTGAAGGGGTCTCCACAGACCTGCTCCATCACCCAGGGCTGTATCAAGATAGGTCTATGTGGTTTCTCCTCAGGGATGTCTTGCAGGAAGTGAGTCTTGCAACTGACACAGGGAACTGGCTAAGGCAGCTGCACCCTGATCCGACTATCAGAAAGCAAGAGACCTGAGAACTAGGAAGGTGAGGCTCACGGAGCCATTTATCTCTTCACCCTTCAATTAACCCCACCTGTATTTATCAACCAGGTTGGCACAATAAACTTTATCTCCCGTAACTAAAAGCTTCTTTATAAAAAAATCTTAACTTTTCTGTGGAAAAGTTGTGTCGTCTAATAATAAGAGTGGATCACTTTAATTTTAATAAAGGAGTTTTAACTCTGATAGACCCAATTTTCTGAAAACATTTGAATCTCTATTTATTATACCAAATATGCCAGCAATCAATCGACTGGAACTCATAGCAGCTCTATAAGAGAAGGAAAACATTTTCCTGCAGATTTCTGAGGCTATAAATATATATGGAAACAGAAAAATCTCATCTTTCTTTTGTTATATATCGAAAAACACCAAAGAAGATAGACATGATGGAATGGTAAAGTAATTCTCATTATTGAAGAGAATGCAAGTAAGAGAAAATAAAATAATCTTAACATACAGGAAAAAGAACTACTACAAAGATTAGAATTGCAAACTTAATGTGTCCACAGTTATAGTAAACAAAATGAATTTGCTAATCTAAATGAGGACAAATAGTCATGCTATATTAAAAGTGTGCTGTCTAAAGCACACATACTCCAATTACTAGGGCAGAGTTGGAAGCTGTAGGCATTTTTGAAGAGCGTGCACTTATGAAACAGAAACCTTGGCTACAGAAATATCAGACACAATGCGTTCAATACCCAGGAAAGAACAACATTCTTAATGATGTGGTTAGCAACCCAATGAATAAAAACCCTGGTAATGAAATACATCAAAAGGTCGACTCACTGCGGATGAGCCGACACTGACGCAAAGACGTCTGTTTGCCGGATGAGGTGGGTGGATTAGAACCAATATTTTTATTCCCCACCAGAGTGGGTGTCTTTTTTTCCTTTAGTGTTGATACTTACTTTTTCAGCCTCAACTGCCAAGAGCACTGACACAACCGTGTCAAATTCTTTGACAAAATCACCACCCGCCCAGCCCATGTGATCGACTACTGATACACTAGGAGTAATTCACATTTTTAAACACACGTTCAACACCGCTGAAGCTGCAATATCTTTTTTTGATTCAAGCAAACCTTCACAAAGACAGGGTCCAATGATCCCAGTATACTTTCAGAACTTCTCTCTTTGAAAAACTGTGAGAAAACCAGAAGTTTCCATAGAGAAACTTAAGTCAACTGCTTGATTAAAAATAGATAATTCAGCATTTCAGAAAATTCCCATTTGGGTCTAAAAGCATTCAGATTTCCATCAGCCAGCAATCTTTCTACTGCTGAGAGAAGAAGAGAGGTATTTATATAGAACCATACCAATATAGAGACCAAATTTTATTAGCAGTTACCTGGAGTAGGCATAAGGAATGGAAGAAAAAATACACTATTTTCTTTAAAATAATGTAAAAGATGGGAATGGATAAGGATGTGGCTGGTAGAATATTATGCTTAAAATAATTGACATTAAATTGTGGATGTAAAGGTTATTGAAATGGGGAGTACTTTGTTCATTTGTATTTACCATAATTTAAAAAATGAATAGACCTACAGATTCGATTCAACTTAATTCCTATAAAAATCTCTATAGTCATTCTTTTGCCAAAATGGAAACACTGATATTAAATTTTCCTAAAATTGAAAGGATATAAAACAGACAAAAACAATCTTGAAAAGAAAGCAAAGGATACATCTCAGATTTTCTCATTTCAAAACTTATCTCACAGCAGTTCTAATTGGACAGTGAAGCGCTGGCAGAGGAGAAATATATTGATGGGTGAGATAGTTGAGAGACTTGAAATAAACTCACACATATATAATATAGTTCAAGAGAGCTGGTGACATCGTGGGTTAAAAATTGGATTTCAAACCAGAAAATCAAAGATTCACAATGACCCACAGTTATATGGAAGGAAGACAAAGTTTGCTTGGTTCTTTAAAGATTTACAAGCTTTGAAACTGTATGCAGCAGTTAACGTTTGCCATTTAGAAGCATTTTCAGTTGGAATTAGGTTGACAGAAGTTTTGGGATTTTTTTTTTAATACCTTATTTTGCCTGGTACAGATCTTTCTATCTTTTAAAATTTTTAATTTCTGCATCATTTCTTTTTGTAAGCTGTGTGTTACTGAGAATTTCTGGTTTCACCTTCTGACCATCTTTGTCTTTACTTGTATAAGAAAATTTGAAAAATAACAATAGCCTTATACATTATACTTTTACTATGATTAAACTATTTCAAGTTTTAATATTGTAGAAATTGTTCATCTCCTTTATTTGGAGAGTAAAAATCTTAAAAGATTAGACATTATATATGACATACTATAAATATATTTAGTGTCAGAGACAGAATCATGCAGATACACAGAGATGTTTAAAAACAAATCATTTATTTATTAATTTACAAATGCTTTCTCTTTTAAAAATTAGGAAGATTTTTAAAGACAACACAATCCAGTGGCCTTTGCATGTAAAATTAGAAAATTATTTTCAAATCTCAGTCAATACTTAGTTTTTGAATTTCTGTCCATTTCAGCGCATATTCTGGAAATGAGAATAAAAACAGAAAGTTTATCTGTGTGATCAAGTTAAGTGTTCAGTCATTACAACATGCACTTTGTATTTAGAATTTGTAATAATATTTGCCCTTTCAAAAACACAAAAGATATAATTGTAAAAGAGACAACTATGATGTGGTTTATTGACACGAAGCAGTTTGCAAGGAACACAGATATTAAGTTACTTTGGAAACACAAAAGTAATACTGTAGAAATTAGTTGAATATGTGTATTATATAGAGTTGAAGTGTCATATATTCATTATGTCTGTTGATGTAATTTCTATTTCCCTTAACACCGTTTTATAAAAATGACAGTCTATTGATCTAATTTAATCTTCAAAGTAAGTATATTATATTTAAATACAGTGTGCATTTTCTACTCAATTAGAGTATTTTAAACTCACATTCATTTGGATTCTTTGCGCTTCTTGACTACATTTGGGGCACATCCTCACTTTCCTGTTGTCTAAATACATGTAGATAAAAAACATGATAAAAAATAGAAACATCCTCTTAATAATTTTTACATACCACGTACTACACAATAGAACAGAAATATATCTCTTCCTGAATAGCACATTAAACTCATCTCTGTACAAAATTGCAAATCACTATGTTTTGGGTTGATAATTTTATTGAATTCTGCAAGTTTGATCACTTTCAAAATTCACTGTCACAGAGTCGATGCTGACTCCATAGCAATGTGATGAAACAAGGTAGAACTGCCCTTTTATGAGACTGAAATTGCTTACTGGAAGAGAAAGCCCCATTTTGCTCCCGCAGAAAGACGGGTGTTATCAAACAGTCAACCTTGTAGCTCTCCCTAAATATTTCTGTTGCCATCATTAAAACCACACCAAATACTGTCAGCATAATTTTTTTTCACAATGAAAAAAAATGTAGAAGCAAGAATCACATTTAACATATTCAAGTTTTTTCTTTATAACAGTAATTACTTATTTTAAATGATGCACATTACTCTCACAATCTCCTGTTATAGATTATACCTCTGGATTTATTCCTATTTTTACAATGTTAACTAATGAATTCTATGAAATATTTGCATAAACACAAGGAAAGCTTAGACTTAGACTTCTGTAATGATATTAATTATAAGAAGTTTTATATCATACTTTCACCACCAGAGGGCAGTGATGCCTAAAAAACTAATAAAAAAAGAAGTTTTATTAAAAAAAATTATTAAGCTATACCTTAATATATTTCCATACTCAACTTTTGAGATTTGAATTGTAGGCTTATCTGCATTTGAATCCTGACTATCTTTACAGATTTTGAGTCACATATTTACAATATTATTTAGATTTTTTTCATAGCTACTCTGAATAAGTAACTATAGATCTAGTGAAATGTGTCCTACCCTTCTCTGCTAAAGGCCTTTAACTGCATATTACAATAATATTCCCTTAAGTTTCATGACATTTTAATAAACACTGTTATAGATATCTTTTGAAAGATAGGGAATATAAAACTACAATATTACAATACCAATAACAGAGATAGTACTCAATCAAGGACCACATCGGATAAGAAAAATGTTAACTTTAAGTTCATCCTTAAGAAGTTTCAGTTGTGAATGGAATTAAAAATATTAACTTTCCCTTTTTTCCTTTTTGTTAATTAGCTAATAAGTGATAAGGCTACACATAAACAAGAAATCAAATCTCAATTAATATTACAAATTCAGCCATACTCTTACATATATTTTCATTTGTACATAAACATTTTTAAAAATTTCCAATTAAAATTAAAAATATAAAATTAGAAAAATAAGAATTTTCATGTACTCATCACTTGTTGATTTTGCAGTTCTAATTTTTTTTCTTAGGGGTGTGACTTTTAGAAATTAAATGATCAGTACACAGAGAATAATGAATAAAATACCAGGATATAAAATTGGCCATTTAATACTTTGGAAATCAAGAAAATTTTCATTGTAGTGAATTCCTAGGAAAGAAAATATGAGATAATAGGAGAAATTAATTATAATGTATTAAAATATTTGCATATTTCACTGTGATAATCAAAGTATGTGTATGTTTAAGTTATTTCATAAATCCTTTATGAAAATATTTTATACAGGAAATAAAGAGAAAGTGAGATAAATAATGATAAATTGAGGGGATTGCAATCAATTAATTAAACCAGAATGTCCATGTATTGTTGAATTTCAAACTATTGTCTGCAGTGTAAATCTTTGCCAAATTCATGATACAAGGTACAAAAATAAATCAAATGTACACTATAAAGTAAAAATTCCTTATAGGAAAAAGGAAATAATTTTTATGGAGAAGGATTAGTTCATAAGTGCATACAAAAGCAGAAACAAATCTATATGACTTAGGATTGATCAACTAACTCATTCAAGGCAATGATGTTCAGAGCATCCCTGTAGGGTCTTTCTGACACTTTAAATCTTTTTTTTTTTAAGCTTTTTTTTAGGCATCACTGCCCTCTGGTGGTGGGAGTAGGAGGCCCAGCCTTTGCTCCTGTGAGCTGGAATTGAACCTCTATCCCAATGGGCCGCAGTCTCGTGCACAACCACTACGCCACCGGAGCTCAGACCCACTTTACATCTTTAAAAAAATTTTCTTAAATTTATTTCCTTTTGTGGCATCACTGCCCTGGTAGGAGTAGCAAGTCCAGCCTTGTTCCTGGAGAGCTGCTGCTGGATTTGAACTGTCAACCCTGTGGGCTGCAGTCCTGCAAACTATCACTAAGCCATCAGGGCTCAGCCAGTTTAAAGCTTTACAGGAGCAGACTGACTCGTCTATCTCAGGTGTAGCAGTAACTGATTGGTTCCAACCACTGACCTTATGATTAGTAGTTCAATTCATAGCCCACTATACTATCAGGGCCCATTGGTTTGCTATCAGCTTGATAAATTATCTAATCAGGGCTGAATAAAAATAGAGATTATGAAGTCTCATTCCTTGTCATTTAAGGGAGATTCTACTATTTCTAAGAGATTCCGTTACACTCTTCCTTGCAAGCATTTGGCATTTTGAGCTTTTAGAAATATTTTCATTGGTTTAGTGAGAATTAAGTGGCATCTAATAGATTTATATTTTTATATTTAACACCTTTGTTTGTCTTTGGTACACATTACTGTATATTGTGCAGAATGAAAAAACTAATGAATATAATAAAAGAAAACAATAAAAAATTGCCAACAAGTTGAACATGCTATTCACAAGATATGAAAATATTCAATAAGGACATGAAATAGTGTTCATGTCAGAGGTGTTGCCACCCTATGCTTTCTTCATTCCTTAAGTATTTCATGAGTTTTGAAAATTATGAATGTTTAAATTTTTTAAAATTTTTAAAAAAAATTTAAAAATTTTTTGAATGTTGAAATTTTAACTCATATTATTTTTATTCCTATAGTATGTAATAAAGAGATATGGTGAGACAGCTTAGTATAAGAAAAAGCAGATGACTGCTACCCTAAGATTACTGAATCGGTGGTGGTTGAACTTTGGTTAGATCTCTTGCTTTGAGTATACCCAAAGGTGGTCCAGGACCACAGCCCCCTCTTGCTCTCTTGTGAGATGTGGTAATGTGGTAGGCATTGTTTCGTCTTAATCAATGAATGCTAATGAAAGTTTTGCCCTATCACCGACTCCTTCTTTCTATGTTAGTTGTGCCCAATCATTTAAGGCTTTACTCTGTACCTGTGAATAATTGATGTATTTTGGTCTGCAGCCAGACTATACTTTTGTTTTTGGGGCATCACTGCTCTCTGGTGGTCATGGGAGCTACGCAGCGCTGTTCCTGATAGTAACAACTGGATCTGAACCGTCAAACTCACGGGCTGCAGTCCCGCACTCAAACACTTACGCCACCAGGGCTCAGCCCCAGACTATACGTTTATAATTTCCCATCTTCAACACTGTTTTACAGTATATAGCATTGGCTAAATTAATAACACTAACTGATGACTAAAATGATAGAACTGCCTTTGCCCTAAGGAAACTTTCTCTAGCACAAGATGATAATGTGTCTCTAAAATGAACCACAGACATATTAAAACCACAGATATATGAATGATTCAGCCTTAGGTACATTAATTCTAGCCTCCATGGCACAATTCGTTATTATGCCGTGGTGCTCCTCAGTACTTGTCCTTATGAAGCGAAAGTATGTGATCAAATATTAAATAATGATTATAAATATTAAAATTCAAAAACAAAATAGGGAGATGTATCCAAACTTAAGTTTTGAACACCAGGTTTCCAGAAAGCTATTGATAGCAATAGAAGCCCAGTGTCCATTGACAAGGTCCCCACCTGGACGGACTAAGCCTCTAGTGAATCACCTCTGAACACAATCCAGGGATGTCAATAAGTTTACTTGGAGGCAGCTAACATTGTCAAATTGATTTGGGCAGAAGTGATTAGGTTGAACCATTTTAAAATTGTTTTAATTTTAATATTTTCTGCTGTCCCTTTGAGTGAGGTTTTTCTATGTTTTGTTCAGTCATGGTTGTTGGGTTTTTGTTAGCTTGTTTGCTGCCTATTTGTATCTGGTTTTTTGTATATGAAATTCAGGATAGGTAGATCTACAGAAATTATAACTTGATTGATCATTGCCTAGAGGCATGACAGAGAAGAATGGTGGAAAATGGGGAGCTAATAAAATGAGCACAAAATGAAAATTCTCTGAAATTGGTTGTACCAGTGATTGCACTAATCCTCTTAATATTCTTGAATGATTTAATAGCATGCTATGTGAAGTATATGGCAATAAAACTATTGTTTAAGTCAAAGAAGACACATTTAGATCACCTATCGGTTTTATCAATGGAGGTTTACTAAAATTAAGGAACATTTTTGGTTTATTATGATAAACCAAATAAATCTAAATTCATAATAGAAAAGGCTTACTCTGCTACTTCGTTGGATAATTTTAAAGTGTATTAATTTTTTCTCAATTCATTATTAATACTTACGAGGATTTGGAGGGAAATTGCCACTGTCTACACTCCCTCCAGGCCATGAGTTAGATATAGTGACACAATCTGGAGGCAAAAAATAATCCTCACAATGGCAATTTCTTCTGTTATTGCACCTCTGAAATAAGAAGAAAATAGTCCCAACTGTAACCTAGCATTAAATAATTAATATATCCCTTTGATGTTGTTGATTTAGGTGCTGACAAGTCATATAGTCTCATAGTCCCCCCATACATATCAGAACAAAACACTGATCTTTATCATTCTTGCTATATTTGAGTTCATTGTACAGCTCCATGTTTCCATCCATCCTCTGAAAGGTTTTTCTTCTTATGTGTGACAACTGAAGCCTAATGTTCTTTGTCCAGAGATTGATCCTACTATATATGTCAATAGTGATAGAAAATTTAATTTATAAGACCATTCTGACTTTATTTTTTTTCAAAAGTTTACTTGTGTCCGCTATTAATGCTATTGGTCAATACATCCACATTCTGCTGCAATACCTTTCTTTCAGATGAGTAGGAACATGAACCCTTTTTAATCAGTTGGGCATGTAGTAGTCTTTGAGATTTCTTGGTAAAAATTAGTGATCTCTTTTGTGATTGCATCTATTTGTTGGTATTCTATCAATTTCTGCACTCTCATGTTCAAAAAAAAGGCTTTCGTTACACTTAGGCTTCTTTGTACAGTACTGTCAAGTTTGAATCCTATGCGACACCTGAAATACTTGAGCTTCAACCAATTACTTCTGATACTGTGACTTTGTGTGCTATTGTTGGTGTTAGGTGCCATCAAATAAGATCAAACCCATAGCAACATTTTCCCCAACAAAGCACTATCCATTCCTGTGCCACCCTCCCAATTGCTTCTATGCCTGAGCTCATTATTGAATCTTCCTCTTTTTCACTGCCCCTCCGCTTTACCAAGCTTGAAGGCCCGCTCCAGGGATTCTTCTCTCCTGGTAAGAAGTCCAATGTAGGTAAGAGGCAGTCTAGCCAGCCTTGCTTCTAAACGGCCCTCTGGCCATAATTCTTCCAACACAGGTTTGTCTTTTTAGCGGTCCATAATAATTCTCATATTCTGCTCTAGCACCAGAATTCAGATGTATTGATATTCCTTTGGTCTTATTTAATGTCTGACTTTCACATGCATATGAAGCCATTGAAGATACCATGACCTGGGTCAGGTGCAGCTTAGTCCTAACCCTTGCCTTTCAATTCTGACGAGATCTTGTGCATCATATTTTCCAAATGCAGCTTGTCTTTTAATCACTTGATTGCTGTTTCTATGAACATTGATTGTAGCTCAAATTAAGACTAAGTCCTTGACATGTTCAATTTTTTTCTCCATTTATCAAGATGATTCCTCCTGGTCCAGTTGTGAAGATTTGACTCTTTTTAATATTGAATAGTAATCCTTATTGAAGGCTACATCCCTTTTATGTTCATTTACTGCTTCAAACTTGCCCTATTTCCAGCAAGCAAAATGCTGTCATCTGCATACTGACAACTAGTAACAGGACCTCCTTTGATCTTGAGACCACATGCTTCATGTAACCCGGCTTCTTTGGTGATGTGCTCAGTTTTGTATTATGATGAGAGGATACAACCCTGGTGCACATTTTTCTTGATTTTCAAACCATGCATTATTACCTTAATCTGTTCACACCACTGCCTCTTGATACATGTACAAGTTCCACAAAAGCACAATGAAGTGCTCTGGTATTTTCATTTGTGTTAGTGTGGGTAAGCTAGAGAAACGATTTCATAGACACTCATGTGTATAAGACAGAGATTTGTATACAAGAGCAATTGAATATTGAGAAAACAGCCCAGCCCAGATCAAGTCCATAAATCTGATACTAGCCCATATACTTGAAACCAATCTATGAAGTCCTCACAAAATACAATGCAATTACATCAAATGCAGGAAGATCACAGGTCTGTGGGTGGGAATCCTGTGGATCCAGTGGTGTTGTAAGCACCTCAGTGCTGGCACGGGTCTCCACATGGCTTCTCTGCTCCAAGGCTCTGGTCGCCATCAGCCTGTCTCCATGTGTCTTGTCAGCTGCAATGTCTCTCAGCGAGTGAGCAGAGAGTGAGTGTTTTGCCCACCTTCAAGGAGGAATACAAGTGTTCCCAGAATCTTTAGCAGAAGGTCATGCCCACACAGAGGACTCATTGGTATGACCTGATTGACAGGCTAGACTTCACTCTTAATCCTCTAAAATTGACAAAAGATTATATAACTACCACACCATTCTTCTTAAGATTATCTGTAGTTTATTATGATTCACACAGTCAAATGTCTTAGAATAGTCAATAAAATCCAAGCAAACATATCTCTTGTATTCTCTGTTTCGAATCAAAATTTATCTGACAACAGCAATGATATCCCTTTTCCCGTCCTCTTCTGAATCCAGCCTGAACCTCTGACAGCTCCCTGTCAATGTACTGTTGCAACCATCATTAGATGATCTTCAGCAAAATTTTACTTGCAGGTTATATTAAGGATATTATTGCTCTCTAACTGAAGTATTCTGTTGGGTCACCTCTCCTTGGAAAGAGTACAAGTAGGGATTTCTTCCAACTAGTTGGCCAAGTAGCTATCTTCCAAAATCTTTGTATAGGTGAATGAGTGCTTCTAGTTCTTCCTCAGCTTGTTGAAACATTTCTATTGCTATACCAACAAATTGTGGGATCTTGTTTTAGATGTTTTTAGTGCAGCATGAACTTCTTCCTTCAGTTCTATTGGCTCTTCATATGTTTCCTCCTGCATGGTGCAATGTTGACCAGTTCCTTTTCATACTTTGGGCAACTCTGTGTATTCTTTCCATCTTCTTTTAATGCTTCCTGCATCATTCAACATTTTGCCCATAGAATCTTTCAGCATTATAACTTTATGCTATCACTTGTCTATTCAGTTCTTTCAATTTAGTTATGTTGATCATTCTCTTCCTTTCCGGTTTTCTTACTCTATGTCTGTACAGATTTCATTATATGAATTTGTCTCAAGCTGCCATTTGAAAGTTTCTATGCAATTCCTTGACTTCCTAATTTCTTTCATTTGTCTTATCTAGTCTACAATTAAAAGCTACAGATCATCTTTTGACAACCACTTTGCTGTTACAATGCTATCCTTTTAATGACCTTTTTCTTTCTTCAAGAATGATGTTCTTGATATCCTCCCACAGCTTATTACGTCTCCTGGCGCTAGTGAAATGCAGCGAGTCTGTTCTGGAGATGTTCTCAAAATTCAGGTGAGATGAACTCAAGGTCATATCTTGACTCTCACAAACTTGTTTACATTTTCTTAAGCTTCAACCTATATGAGAAACCGATGGTCTTTTCAATAGTCAGTCTCTATCTTGATATTAGCTGTTGATAGTTTGCATCTCCATCCTCTCTTCCTACAGATGTCCTCAATTCTATTTTTCTGTATCCCGTTTGGAAAAGGTCGATGTGTAAACCCACCATTTGTGCTTGTTGAAAAAAAATATTTCCTATAAAAATAGGTCTTGTAAATTTCATTCAAGTTCAACTTCATTTCGAACACCAAATCTGTCTTTTGCAACTTTTTTTCCTTTCTCTTTCTTTCCAACTTCTGCATTCTGATAGGCAATAATTATCAGTGTACCCTGGTTGCATTGCCTATTTGATCACTGTCCAACTGAAGATATGTGTGGAATTCTTTGATTTCTTCATCACCAACTTTTATGATGGGTGAATTTGTTTGAATAATATTTGAATTGGATTTCCTTGAAGGTTGCTACCTATAATCCTATCACAGTCAGTCCTGTACGTTAAGGTCAGTTTTGAGGTGTCCTTTTGAAAAGGAATGAAAAGCCATTCATCTTCTTTGTGTTATTCCCAGCATGGTAAGTCTTAAGGTTCTCTGATTTAAAATGCATATAACTAGCTCATTTCAGCTCATTTAGTCCTAGAACATTGATCTTTATGTGTTCTATTTCTGACAATTTCCAATTTCCCTAGATGCATACTTTGTACATTTCAAGTTTTAATCACTAGCAGATGCTTGCAAGGCGTTTCTTCTTGAGTTTTGTCCTCTCACCAAATGAAGATTCCAAAGGCCCCAACCAACAGACTTTACTCCATTCCTATCTGCATCATGCCGCTCCTCCTCAGTCACATCTTGAGCGTCTTCTGCTGTAAGGGGCTGATCTTTCGGCACTACCTCCAAAATGTTATGCTTCATTAGGATCTTCAGTATTTCACAGTATTTAACAACTACGCCTATGATTTTCAGTGGCTTCTTCCTTTAAAGTGAGTCTATTCTGAGTCTGGAAACTCAGCTGAAACCTGTTCGTATTTTCAGAGCCTGCTGGCATTTGAAACCGTGATGATATCACTTGCAGCATCACAACAATACAAAAGCCACTGTAATGTTGCCAACTGACAGACAAAGGAGGATCACTCTGTGCATTTTTCTTGCATCCACCATTCATTAAATTGCTTACCATATACATCTTGAACCTTGTAAGTTGGGCCTTAAATTTTCTCCCTGGTCTTTTCAGCTTAAGAAATAACTGATGACATCTTCCCTTCATAGCTTTCTGTTTTCTAACTCAGGATCTTTGCAAATTTCATTATGACATTTTATTCTATTGTAATTGGTCATTATAATTGTCTATCATCCACTGTACTTGAACATTTCTCCCTTTTGTTTTATCTATTCTGTATTCAAGAGAGATGTCAATGTCTCTTCCAATATTCACTTTGCTATTTTATGGAACATATTTTAAAATTAGTTTTGCTTCCTTTATGTATGATGCCAATGACATTTTTCCATGGGTTTTCAGTTTTTTGGTCATTGGTGTTCAGTGTTTCAAATTTGTTCTTGTGACAACTCTAAGTTCAGGTATGGCAGTCTCAAGGTCTTACTTGGGTCTCATGAAATTTTAAAGTTTTTCTTCAGCTTCAACTTGCATGTGAGTAATTGATGGCCTGTTGTGCAGTATTTCCATATACTTTCTCTTATTGATAGTATTGAGCTTCTCCAATTCTGAGGAGTCCAATGAATTTCTGAATATTTCATCAGACAAGGTCCATGTGTGTTATCATTGGCAATCTTGTTGAAAATACCTTTGCAATGAATCAGTAAATTTCTGCATCTTTGGCATTACTGATTCAGGCACACACTTGAATAATTATTATTCAAGGAATTTTTGTAGGTGTATGTATAAAATCTTATCACTTATAGTATTATACTTTAGGATAGATCTTTATATGTGCTTTATGACATTGTATGTGACACGATTCTTCTTCAACATCTTGACAAGATTAGTGTGCCATCTAAACTGGTCAATTCCAGTTCATTTGAACACTTTGAGTCTTATATGATAGAACCTATACATTCCATTTTTCAAACAGCAATTTTTAACTTCATACTTTGCACATTTCATGTCCCAGTTATTTTTGTGTTATTATGTGACTCTTTTTCTTTCATTTCTTTACATGTGCCAAGGATAACGATACTTACTCCTTGAAGATTACATTTTGTAGTGGTGCATTCTATAGGCAAAAGATTGTCTTCCACGCACTTGTTTCCCATACAGATCTAAAAAAATAATTAAGCCAAAATAATTTAATTGGAAGAATAGTGGGGATTTAAAGATCAATAAATTTATTAAATATGCTAAGAAATTATATATTTATTAAATAACTATTACTGGGGGACCAAGTAATTGTATTATGCACTAAATTGATATGTTTGAACAAAACAGATGTAAGTGCTAACCCTCAGAATGCTTACCAGGTTAAAAAAATAAAAACATAGAAATGAACACACATACAAATATATGTGCATATGCATGAGGCAATTGATACAATGAAGAAAATACAATAAACATTATAGAAACATAGCACAAAAAATCATTGTTAGGACCCTGAAAATATGAAGGCGCTTCAAGAAATTCATAGGAAAATTCTATTTTAATTTCATTGTCCACAATTTAAAAAAAATCCCTTGCATGTAATTATAGTTGGGAACTTCAGAACTCTTCTTCTGCAAAATAATAAAATTAATAAAAATAAATATATAAAACAACTCAAACCTGCTGCTATCAGGTCAATTTTGATTCAAAGTGACCCTATAAGACAGACAAAAATCTATCCTGTGGATCCAAATGTGTAAATCCTTCAGGAAGCAGATCATTATATCTTGCTTCACTGGTGTGGCTATTAGGTTTGAATGGCTAGCTTTAGCTTAGAAATTGTGCTAGACTAGGTTGACTAGAAAACAAATCCAGGGATATTCATATATGTTTAGGAGATAGTTTTATATTAAGAGGTAATTGTGAGGGCAATAAACTTATTCTTTCTGTTCCAAAAAAAAAAAGTAATTTTCTAGGCTGATCTAGCTCAAGTCCATAAGACTGATATTAGTCCATAATACTAGTCCATAAATCCCTAAATCCCTCTTCAGACTAATGCAGCACATGCAGTGATGCAAAATGAATGAAGATTACAAGCCAGTGGGTGCAAAGTCTTGTGGATCTAGTGGCAGTGGAAGCATCTCCAGGGCTCTTTCAGGTCTCAGTGTGGTTCTACATGGCTTTTTAAGGTGGAAGAAGAGAGTGTGTGTGACCTGCCTCCAGGAAAAGAGAGAGAGAGAGAGACAGAGACAGAGAGAGAGAGAGAGAGAGAGAGAGAGAGAGAGAGAGCGAGCCTCAGAAGACCATGCTTCTCAGTTGCCCCTCAATCAAGCTGTGACCTGATTAACAAGCTGAAGCCTGCCCACGTGTTCCTCTGGGAGCTACATTGGCACAGGAAATCTACAAAGCTGTCACAGAAGCCAAGTGATTAACCACTATACTTTAACTAGGCATCCTTAGTGATAAGATTACTATAAAGAAAATCAAAAGGAATACGTTGTTCAGTACCAGCAAGTTAGCTCCAATTTATAGTGACCCTACTACGTACAACAAAAGGAAACACTACACTATCCTCTGTCATCTTTACCACTGTTGTTTAATTTGAACCTATTATTGCAGCCCTGGGTCAATTTCAAAGACAGCATTTCTCTTTTTTCACTGATCTTCTATTTTTCCAAGCATGATGTCCCTCTCCAGGGAATGATCTCTTACAATATATAATAGGAAATCTTGCCATTCTTGATTTTAAGGCACATTTTGGCCATATTCCTTACAAAACAGACTTGTGTGTTCTTCTGGCAGTCCATGGCGCTTTCATAATCTTCACCAGCACCATTCTTCAAACGTGTCAGTTTTTCCAGTCTTCCCTCTTCATTGTTTATCTTCTACATGATGATGAGGCAACTGAAAGCATCCTGACTTGGGTCAGGCACACTCTAGTCCTCAAAATGGCATGCTAGCTAATTATCACTTTGAAAAGGTACTGCGCAGTCCATTTGCCAATGTAACATATTTTGTGATTGCCTGACTACTACATGAACATTGAGTGTGGGACTCAGTACACCCAGAACAATTTAACCCTTTCTTCAGTCTATCATGATGTTAGTGTATTGGTCTCATTCTATGTATCGATGGATTAGCACAGTGGCTAGAACATTGGGTTCCAAAATAAAAGTTATGAGGATAATGCAGTACCACTGACTCATTTTCTTGTACATAGAGGCCCCATGAGTTGGAACCCATTTCATAGCACTTAAAAGTACAGTCACCCAACTTGTAATACGTATTTTTCAAAGTAAACTCATGAGACCTAAAAATACGAAGAACAAATTTTAAAATCTCACCCTTAAAAAAGACGTAGAAAGGGGGAACCAATTACAAGCATCTACATATTTCCTCCTCCCTGGGGTACAGACCACAGGGGTGTGGGTGAAAGAGACATTGGACAGTGTAGGATATGACAAAATAATAATAATTTATAAATTATCAAGGATTTATGGGGTAGGGTTATGTTGGAAGGGAGGGGAAATATGAGGAGCTAATATCAGGGGCTTAAGTGAAAAGAAAATGTTTTGAGAGTGATGATGGCAACATGTGTACAGATGTGCTTTACATGGATGTATGGATTGTGATGGAAGTTGTATGATTTAAAAAGGGGGGGAGGGGGCGGAGGGGGTTTTCCAGACAAAAATACAAGTGGATCTTAGTTTTGTGGAGCCTGAAACCTATTTGGCAGACCGTTGGAAAAAATAAATTATGAACATATAAAAAGAAATGTATGGACTTAGATGGATATATAAATAAACAGCTTAACATTTTGAAAAAAAATTATTAACATAACTATGTCAGAAATGCCAATTTTTTAGTTACTATCCTTTCAATTCCAAGATGGCTCCTTTTGGCAATTACACCCTGTTAACAAACCCTACAGCCAAATCATATAATCTAGTAAGTTTCTCCAACCACCTTCTCCTTCAGATTGATCAAGAAGTCAAGATCATTTGGTGTGCATTAGAGCTATTGTAACCAGAAGAGTTCTATCAAAAAGGTCACTACATTTCAGCCAACCTCTGTCTCTTAGAACCATAGTCCCTTTTTTATATATACTTCTCCCCCTTTTTATCACTTTATTATGAGCACAACCATTAGAAGCTATGTCAGCCACTCTATGAATGCAATTACAGGGTTATTTACATATAGTATTGGTCTAGGTTGCCTTTAACTCTTGGAAACCTCCTCTTCTCTTCCCAAGCCTACCTCATTTATATGAGCCTCAATTTTATTGTCTATTGTCTTCCCCTTCACCCGTTAATTTACCTACACTCTAGCTAATGATTTACTCCTGATCCTGACCTTCTTACCCCTGGTAACCCTCAAATAATGCTTGGGTTAGTGTGAAAAAGTAATCTTTACTATCCGCATGTGTTTGCTTTATGAGTGATAGCAAACTGTGGATAGCATAAAAAATGGAAATTCTACAACACTCAAGTGTGCATGAGGTTCTGCCTCATATAATTTGGACATCTTTTCAGAAAAAAACAGTCCCTGAGAAAGGATGGAACACTTAGCCAAGTAGAGCATCAGAGAAAGAGCCTCAGTTAGATGGGTTGACGGAGAGGCTACAATAATGCACTCACACATATTTATGTGTCCTCAAGGAGATGTGAAGAAAGTTGGGTGTGATTGCATACTTTTTCATTATTCACATAGTTTTAATAAGTATCTATAATTTGCAATACATATCTTTAAAAAGTCATGCTATTAAATATATCATACCCTAAGGATTCCATATAATTTGATTTATACTCAACCTTATTATCGCCACAAATGGTTCCACTTGGTACCCACATATGGCTGTAATTTTCATGTTTGTATGGAAAATACAAACTAACACATATGTCCCCTTCAACGCCAGCATAAAGAATAGCAGCATCTTCTTTGGAAAGTGGAAATTCATTTTTATATATGCACATTAGCTTTCCACAACGTAGATCACTATAAATATAGCAAAAAATATATAACTTTATCATCATGAAAACAAGCCATTCAGGGTGCAGTATAGCACTGATGAAACATATAACTTCCCTCTAGTTCTTTAAATTCTACCTTATAAATTTAGTTAGACAAGAGCATGTACATGGGTACAGATGAGTTGGAAACACAGGGAATCCAGGACAGATAAACCTCTCAGGACCACTAATGAGAATAATAATAATACCCTGAGCATAAGGGAGGTGGGGGAAAAAGGGGAAATGATCACAAGGATCTATATATAATCCCCTACCTGGGGAATGGACAACAGAAAAGTGGGTGAAGGAAGACATTTGTCAGTGCAAGGCATGAAAAAATTTATAAATTATAAGTAATAATTATAATTATAAATTAAAATTATCAAGGGGAGGGTGGGGAGGGTAGGGAGGGGGAAGATGAGGAGCTGATGACAAGGGCTCAAGTAGAAAGAAACTGGTTTGAAAATTATGGTGGTAACAAATATACAAATATGCTTGATACAATGGATTGTGATAAGAGCTGTATGAACCCGCAATAAAAATGATTTTAGAATATTCATATTATTTCTAAAAATATAAATGCTAAAAACAATCATTATAAACAAAATAATATAATTAGTTGTAAAGTACTAAATAATCTGGAAGCATTGCCATGAAATAAATACTAGCTGTAATATATATTACTATTTGATTTCATGTCTTATCCTCACCTGTTCAATTCACATTATTTTTAGAAATCCATACTGTGTTCATATCAACCTCTGTCTTTTTTATTTTATAAAATTCATTTTCTTCTTAAGTACTTATGATCTATAATTTTTCATCAGAAAACTGTATCATAGAATAATAAAAAGTGTAGTTTAATCCAATAATTTGTATTTAATCACAGGTTTTGGCATAGTGGGTTAATGGTTGAGCATTTAATTGGTAAAGTCGTTAGTTCAAACTCACAAGCTGCATTGAGTGAGAAAGATGAGGCTTTCGATTCTGGCAAAGTGTTACAGTCTTGGAACTCCACACAGGCAGTTCTACTCTGGCCCAAAGGTTTTTGATGAGTAGGAAGAGACTTGATAGCAGTGAGTTTGGTTTTGGTTTGAGAGTGTTGGGTATGTAATAATCAATTAATAAGATAACTGAATAAACATAATGAATGGTCAATGACAGAAATAGTGTTATGGACACATTGCCATGCTGCCTTGAGGGTTATATTGATTACAGAGCTTCAACTCTCCCTGGTAACCAATGAGAGCTCACTAAGGCAGTGAATTGGTATTAGTCACATTCAATAATCATATAGGTTAAAACTTTCCTGTTCCACATTTAGGTTTAGGAGAAATAAAGCCAACCAAAAGATTTTTAAAAGAATATATTTTGGGGGCTGAGCCCCGGTGACGTAGTGGTTGTGTGCGGGACTGCCGCCCACTGGGATGAAGGTTCAATTCCAGCAGCGGCTCCACAGGAGCAAAAGCTGGGCCTCCTAATCCCACCACCAGAGGGCAGTTATGCAAAAAAAAAAAAAGAATATATTGTGTTGTTCATAATGTGCACAGGAAAATATACATCATGCAACAGTTTGTTCATGCAAAATTTCTTGGTATTGATTATGTACTATAATTTGTACATAAGTTCACTACTGTTTTAGATTCCTAAATAGTCTTCCAAGGTGCTGTTTTCCAGTTGGTTCCATGCAACGAGTTCTTAAAAGAGCATACTGCTCAAGACAGATTTCTAAAATCAAACAAAATAAATCTAAACTATTAATTGGCACCGTCAGAGAGATTTGCGGCTGCTAAAGTGAACTATTCAAACCTACAAATAGCTCTGAAGGTACAAGGATGATGCTACTTGCTCCCCTCCTCCCATTTTGCTTTGTTTTGTTTTGCTATTTGCTCTTACTAAAGGTCTATAGCCTAGGAAACTCCATATAAGATTAATATGAGGGCTGAGTCCTGGTGGCATAGTGGTTATGTGGGGAACTGCGGCTTACTGGGATGGAGGTTCAATTCCAGCAGCGGCTCCACAGGAGCAAAGACTGGGCCTCCTACTCCCACTACCAGAGGATAGTGATGCACCCCCCTCCCCAAATTAATGAGTCAGAATTGGCAGATGGCAGTGCATGTAGCACCTATTTTTAGGAAGACTTCAAGAGCATAGTTTTGGTAGATTTGGCCTCTTCACTGAACAAAAATTGTGTTTCTTTAAACTTTTCTTTGAATTTTAGTTTAATTTGCTACTCTCAAGGAAAGAGTAGGTACATTGGCTTGCTAGAAAAATATTCGTCAGTACAACTTTCCTAGATCTATCTCACCAATTCAGTTTTCGTTATAATGAAAAATTTCTCCTAGCAACTGTCCATAATTAGTGTATGTCCTTTAAGAAAATACGACAAAATGACCATTTTGAAGTCTCTAAATCAGTCCCATAAACTTGTGAATAACTTCTCCCTCTTGATTGTAACTGACTCAGCAGATTCCTTCCAAGACACTGGTTAAGGGTCTCATTTTAGTGAAAGCTACCTAATGAAAATAGGATGTGTATTACTGCAAGAACTTTTCTGCTGTCATCCACTGATCACAGATATATGTTTAATATGTTTTGTAATTGAAAGATAAAGGGGGAGAGGGGAGGAGTGGGAGAGAAGGAGGGAGAAAGGGAGGGAATGAGGGAGGGAAAGAGAATAAACATATTTTATTTCTCCTTGAATGCCCAATCACTCTTACCAATTATAAAATAGAGCTTACAGCTGGATTCCCTTTTTCCCATTCTCCATAATTACTTTGTAATGAACTTTGATACCCAATCTTTTCTTCTAATGAATGGTGTTCAACCTATTTAAATACATTCATCTTTAATGAAAATTTTCAATTCCTAGCAAGAAACAAGCATAACATTCTTTGGATTTTTACTGATTTCATTGAATTTAATATTTCAACGTGTATTTAACTATTATTTTTAACATTAAATATCAGATTATCTTATTAATACCATTCTATAGGGCATTGATTTTTTAATTATAATGTTGCATATAGCTAGTATATACAAATTAATTTTATCATGCTATCATACTGTATTTTCTTATTGATTTTAATGGAGCTGGAGCATTTGTTTGTTTGCTGTGCATTTTGCTCATTTAATGGTGACACATAAGTAGAAAGATGCTTCTATTTCTTCTGGTTCTTATGTCTTTTGTTTCTTTTTCATCCTTTTGTTTATGGGAGATTCTTCAGGGAAATTATTAATTTTGAGTAATACGATCAGGTTTCTTTTCCTAACTCCTGATTTCAGGAGAAATTTATTTAAAATTTCACTATTTAATATAAGGTTAGCTATGATCATTTTATGAAAAATGTTTATCATACTAAAGAATTATCTTCATGTTACTAGTAAAATAAGAGATTTTTATTACAAATGATTGTTAAATGTTATATGATGTGGTATGTCCTTTATTCATTAATTTGATGAGTTATATTGACAGATATTTTTGAGTGTTTGAACACAACTTTGATCTATGCCTATACCACCTTGAAAGTACCCAATCTCATCTGAATACAACTTTAGCAGGATAAATATTACTTTTTATTTATTGCTGGATTTGATAGCTAATGACTTCCTTATTACTGTTATTTTTTTCTTGCTCATGTATCCTCTTTTCAACATTTCAGTGGTCTTATGTTCAGGGTATGTTTTCCTAATGAGAGGATAAGTGAGGTGCTTTCCTTTTATATTTCTTTGGAATGTTTTTGTATATTGCTACTATTTTTTTCATTTAGAAAAAAATCCCGGTGAAAATTGATATAATACCGAGAGAAATATTCTTTGTTTTTAATTCATCATGCTTGCAAAGGTTTTACCAATTTTAAAGTATGCAAAAACAAAATGTATGGCTCAATTGAGGCTCTCTGAGGTTATAGGGTTAAACATTTAATACTATCCAAAGAATGTAGTATTTCATCTTGTTTCCCAAGAGAAATTGCTTATACCCCTGTATCTGTGATTAGATGTGTCAGGAGAAGAAAAAGATGTATTTTTTTCTAAGGTTCCATTCATACATGCAGAGGTCTATTTCAAATTAAACAGTGATTTCCTCAGAAATTGAAGTGTCTTGGTAGGTGAGGCCAGGCTTAGAAAGGCCATCTTGTGGTTAATATACAATATGAAAAAGGGTTGTGATGAATCAATCAATCATGCCCATGTCGGAGTGCTCAAGTCATCCTCAAAACTGAGGCCTAAATCATGACTACACAATGAAGTCAATAAATTTTGTGGTCATGGAAGCTGCATGAACTTTCAGCTTAACAAAAGACACCAATCATTGGGAAAGGAAATGTGTCCTTTTTGATGTGGAAACTTCATATTAGGAGTCTTCCCAAACTGCACCTCTCAGTTATTTCCTTTCATTTTGTTTTCTATAATAAATCCTGAAGTCCTCTGAATCATTTTAGTGAATCATCCTACCCAATGGAGTAGTAAGAACCAGGAGTTCAAAAGTAGGAGAGAACTGGAAAAACTTGAGTTATAACTGCTAGACTGCAAACGTAGAAGTTACCCTGAATTTGATGCCAACAATTGAGACCTGAGGGCATTTTGTCACCCCCTCAAACTTGCTGCTGGCATCCGAAGTAGCAGATTGATTTGAGAATCTGAAGGGTGATTTCCTTTTTACCTGTGACATGTGACCTAGTTTCAAGTAATTGTGATTAGGAGTCACTCAGTCCAATCCAACACACAGTCACCCTAGGCTCACAGAAGGAAACACCACCCAGGACTGAGCTATCTTCACAAGCATGCTTATGCTTGAACCCCTTGCTGTAGTCTCTGTGCCAGCCCATCTTGCTGAGGGGCTTGCTGCTTTTCACTGCCCTCTACCAAGTGTGAAGTTCTTCTCCTGGAGAAGGGCTTTCCTGATAACATGGCCAAAATATGTAAAACGAAACCTTGCCATCCTTGCCTCTAAGGAGCGCTCTGGCTGTATTTCTTCCAAGACAGATTGATTTGTCCTTTTCACAGTCGATGGTCTTTTTAAAAGTCTTCCCCAGCACCTCAATCCAAATGCATCAATTCTTCTTTGGGCTTCTTTATCCAGCTTTCCCACTCATGGAGACAATCGCAGAGACTATTCTTGGATAATAAGGCACACCTTAGTCCTCAACCAACTAGAGTCCAAGAAAGTAATTGGGTAGAAAGTTGGTGCAAGATCCATTTGTGATATTGCTGTTACAGAAGGATCAAATAAGTAATATGTGTGTATCCAAGAGTATGAATTACAGTCCAACTTAATTAAATATCCACTTTTTCCTGATATCAACTATGAGAATAAAGCAAATTACAACTTCATATTTCTGTGCAGCTGGATCAGTTCTTACACCAACTTTCCACCCAATGAAACTGAACAGCTGCACAGAAATACAAAGGCATTTTTAGACAAAGAAGTTAAGAAAATCCCATGTAAATGAGGAATTTATGTGAAGGGCATACACTGATAAAAAAATATATCAGAAACTACACAAAATTTTAAATTCTTTTTCATAATAATCTTATCCAAAGCTACAGAAGAACTCTGGGAAATGTTCAGTGCTTCTTATGGTAACATATAAATATATCACATAATTAAAGCTTTCCTTTCTTTCAATATACCACATGAACACATGTGTAAAAGATAGTTAAGACCCTGAAATCAATCTAGTCACAATTCATTTGAACGATCTGATAGCCAAACTTTCTAAGCATGACTGGTATATAAACTCTTCAACAGTTACTCATTAACTGACTTATGTTTAGCTCTACATAAGATGTGAATATGTATATATAATTGTAAGGTGTATGTGATATTTTTACAAGATATACAACCTTAAAATCCAGCTAATTGTAAATGTTTAGGCAATATTTTACTATACATTATATCATAAACTTTTTATACTTTAGAGTTGAAAATAATCAAAGTAGCGTAGAATGAAGTATATGTGTTTCAGTAACATTTCAATTTCAGTATTTTAATAATAATAAACAACAAATGCTAAAATTTATATAGCATGGCTTATGGAGCAATGCTTCTTTTAAGTGTTTTATAAGTGACTAATGTCAGTTTTGGCAATACCAAAAAATATACTGCTTACTATTACCCTACTATACATTGAGGTAATCAATCACTTGAAGATAAACAATCATCTTTCAAATATGGATTTTAACTTATTTTGGCTACAGAATAACTCATTCTGGAAAATTATCAAGTTTCCTTGATTTCACCCATACAAAGATGAATATCTGCTATACTAAAACTAATAGCATACAAAGTTAAAATGATCAGTTATATCAACTTATAAGCAGGTGAAGGAAAAAATTGTTTAAAACTTTGTTGGAATGATCATACAAAATAGAAAATGGTGGAAAAACGACTATACTTTATAGACTTAATTCAAAACCTGGAGATTTAAGGCCATACCCACAAATAATATATTCTTAAAACTATATACAGGTTTTACTACATACGTAAATGTGCATGGTATAAATCCTCTGGGGCTTAAGCCACAGTTTCCAAATTGGTCATTTCTAGAATTAATTTCTTCAAAACAAGCTTGAGAACCATATTGAGTACCTGGAAAATAGTATAAAGAAATTTAATCATATTGACATGCAAATAAATTCAATACTTGATTTTAAACATTTTTATGAAATTGTAATGATTTTGAAATGTGCTTTATAAAATATTTTTAAAGTTTCAATAATATTGAGAGTATAAAAACCACACATGCTCCTTGAGTAAAAATTAAAGATTTAAAAGTGTTCTTCTCTATTATCTGTATTCACCTCCTAGAAAGTATCTTGTAAATTAAACATTATTGGCTGAGCCCTGGTGGCGTAGTGGCTGTGCTCAGGATGGTGGCCCACTGGGATGGAGGTCCAATTCCAGTTGCGGCTCCACAGGAGCAAAGACTGGGCCTCCTATTCCCACCACCAGAGGGCAGTGATTCCCCCAAAACAAGCAAACAAACAAACTAAACATTATACTATTTTATATTCATTCATGTGGCAGTCACCCAATCTGGTGTCAATTTGAGGATTAAGAGTGTTGGGGTGGTCTAGCCTGTCAATCTGGAGATAGCCAATGAGACCTCTGTGTGGGCATGGCTTTCTCCTGAGAATTCTGGGAAATTTGGCAGTATTTTCCCCTTAGAGGTGAGAGATTGACGACTCAGTCCTGTGGAGACTTTCTAGTGACAAGGCTGACTCCCTGTGAGACATCACAGAGGAGAAGCCAAAAGGGCTTAACCTGATGGAACCAGATTTCTGAAGCTGAAAAAGACACATAGACTTTTACCAATGCTGAGATGCTTGAGAAGTCACAGAAGGTCCCTGCCAGTGCCAAGATGCTTCTACTGCCACTGGATACATAAGACTGTATATTGTCCTGGTGTCATTGCATGTGCTTTATGAGTCTGAAGAGGACTTATGCATTGGTATCCAACATATGAGTTAATATTGGACTTATGACCTTAGATGGAACTGGGCTGGGATATTTTTCTCAATGTTCAATTGCTCTTATATGTAAACATCTTTCTTATACACATAAGAGTTTCTATGAATTTGTCTCTCTCTTCTATCCAGACTAGCACATTTAGTTTCTTCTAATTTCTACTGTATATAAAATAAACATATATGTAGGTTTTTAAATTTTACAAGTATAAAATCAAACATCCTTATCTATGTGTAAGCTTATTTTGCATAAATATATCTATGTATATGCATAAATCAAATTACTTTCCTACAACAAATGATCCAAAATCAATTGCAAATTGTGTGTATGAGGCCTGATAGGGATTCATCAGGAGTAATGTAACAGAGAGAAATTATTGAATCCCAAATGAAGGAAAAGAATAATGTGGGACAAGAGAAAAGTAAAAGGAAATAGAGGAAAGAACTGGGAGGCAAAGAGCATTAGCAGAGTTCTAAATACAGACATGAACATAGATAAATACATTTAGATATGATGGGAACATAGATCTACATCCATATAATTATAGGGTTAGTATTAAGGCAGCAGATGAATGTTGGATCTCCACTCAAGTACTTCCTCAATGCAAAAACATTTTGTTTTATTAAATTGGGATTCCTTGATGCTCACCTTTCTGACACAATCACTGAAGAAACGTGTACACAAGCAAAAGTGGTGAAGAAAACTGATGGTGTCTGGCTATCAAAGATATAGTATCTGGTGTTTTAAAAACTTGAAAGTAAAGAAGCGGCCATATAGCTCAGAAACAACAAAGTTCACATGGAAGAAGCACACAAGCCTGTGTGGCCACATATCATCATGGAAGAAGTTATTAGGCATCAAGGACAAAAAACATATCATTGTAAGCCCACCTTCCTGATATGATCACGGAAGACAAAGATGTGCATAAGCTATTGTGATGAAGAAAGTGGATGGTGCCCTGATATCAAGAGATATAGCATCTGGGGTCTTAAAGACTTGAAGGTAAACAAGCATCCATCTAGCTCAGAAGCAACATAGTCCACATAGAAGTACAACAGCCCATGGAACCATGAGACATTGAAGGGATCAGGTATCAGGCATCAAGGAAATAAAAAGTATGTCATTATAAATGAGGGGGAGTAAGACTGGGGACCCAAGGTCCACCTGCAGGGAAGTGACATCCTCTTAAAAAAGGGTCATGGGGAGGAGATGAGACAGGCAAGGCACAGAGTTGCAACGATGAAATATGCATCTTTCCCCTAGTTCTAAAATGCTCCTTTCCTTCCACTATCATGAACTGAAGTTTACCTTACACATTCTGTTAGATCAGAAGATGTACACTAGTACAGATAGGAACCAGAAACATGGGGAGTCCAGGTCAGATGATCCTGATAGGGCCAGAGGGGAGAGTGGTGACACCATGTGGATGGAGGGATGGTGGAGTTGAAAAAGGGAACTGAGTATAAGGATCTACATATAACCTGGGGTACAGACAATGGGGAAGTGAGTGAAGGGAGACATCGGACAGTGTTCGACAAGACAAAATTTTAATAGTTTATAAATTATCAAGGGTTCATAAGAGAGTGGGTAGCAGGGAGGGAGTGGAAAAAGGAGGAGCCAATACCAGGAGCTGAAGTGGAAAGAAAATTTTTTGAAAATGATGATGGCATCAAAGGTACAAATGTGCTTTGCATACAGTGGATATATGTATGGATTGTGCTAAGAGTTGTCTGAACCCCCAGTAAAATGATTAAAAAATTACTTTCTTAAAGCACAAGTCTCTCACACTGAAAACTTCAAAGTCAATTTTTGTTCTCACACCTGCTATGTAATCCATTTGAAAATCCTTAACATAAAAAGTAGTTTTATTGAAAATCTTTATTAGTCCTCAAAACTAGAAAACTGCCTATTGTAATTCTTAGAAAATCAACTCACCGTAGCTCAAAGCTATGACATTATTCACAAGAGCCCAAAAGTGAAAAAACCATCAACAGAAAAATGGGCAAACAAAATGCATAGATGCACAAATGTAATGGATTCCTACTTGATCATGATAAAGTTCTGATGTGAATTAGCCTTAAAATAATTATACTGATTGAATTAAATAATTAAAGTGTAAATATTGTAATGAGCCCACTTCCATGAGAAGAATGAGCAAGTTTACTGGTTGATTTTAGCAAAGTTTATATTAATGGTCACAAGGGGCAGTGCCAGAGTTGCTGCATTAAAAATGTTATTGAAAATTGAAATGGATAATGGTGATAGCCAAATGACAGGGTGAACCTGACCAATATATTGAATTTTCCTTAATGACTGCTAAATGGTCAATATTTTACATTTACAAGAGGCACCCCAATAAATGGAATATTTTTTCTTTTTTCTTTTCTTTTTGTTTTTTTGGGCCTCATTGCCCTCTGGTGGTGGCAGTAGGAGGCCCGGCCTTTGCTCCTGTGGAGCCGCTGCTGGAATTGAACCTCCATCCCAGTGGGCGGCAGTCCTGCGCACAACCACTGTGCCACTGGGGCTCAGCCCCTGGAATATTTTTTTCAAAGCTATGTGTTTGTTTGCTTTTTACAAAAAAAAAACCTTATAACTATAAAAATGCTCTCCATTACACTTAATACTTTTGTCAAATCTGTGATTCTGTTCTTGGAAATATTTTTCAAACTCATCTGTTTGGATGGTTGACAGCGCCTCCCTCTTTTTTTCTTCTTTCACTTCTTCTATGTCATCAAATCGCTGCCCTTTCATTTCCTTCATGCTGTTTTCTGCCAAAAAGCGGTGCATTGAGATGGCTATATGAGCAGTTGCATTGTCAAAGTGGTAAAAACAGTCTCCTACCACAAATCAGGCCTTTTCAGTTGAAATGGTTACACAATCTTTTCAGAACCTCTGAAGAGTAAGCTTGATGAACTGTCTGACCTGGTGGAAGGAATTCCAAATGCACTCTCCCCCTCACATCAAGAGGACAAATGAGCATCATCTTGATTTTTTATTTCACTCAGTGCACGCTTGGGGGTGAGGTGACTATGGCATCTTTCACTGGCTTGATTGATGTTTGTTATTGGGGTTGCAAAACAGCACCATGTTGACCTTGGAGGAAAAAGTCTGGGTCACTTTGGAACTGTTCTTTCAAAGCATGGCAGGTTTCCCACTGATGATTTTTTTGCTGGTCAGTCTCTACTCAAGACACAAATTTCACAAAGACCTTTCTCGTTTCCAAATCTTCTGTTAAAATTCCCTGAACTCAGCTCCAGGATAGTCCAGTTCACTTCCCCCTGTCTTCAAGAATTTGTCGTCTGTCTTGGAGCACAGGTGCAGTAATTTTTCATCATTTTCATCTGTTCGGGAAGTTAATGGATGTCCAGAAGGAGCTTTGTCATCATCGACAGTTCACCTTTTTTGAACAACAAACACTTGTACACTTGAGTTTGTCCCACAGCGTTATCCTGGTAAGCTGTGTTCAAATTACATTACAACTGTTTCTGCAACAGTTTTCCCGACCAGGAAACAAAATTTCACAGCCACACACGGCTCTCTTAAATTAACCATCACACACACACACACACAAATAAATGAAGTTTAAGCAAAACTGATTTTACAAAAAAATTCACTGGTACCAGAGAGAACCTTCCCAGGAACACCACTGGGAACACTAGCTCAGAGCGAGGTGCTGGATGCTTGTGTAGTGGGAAAGATGTGTAGTATGAAAGCTTGCCCCAACTTTCTTGGTTGCATTTCTGAGTTTCTCATAGTTTGCATTTCAATGTGGCATGATAGTCATTCAGCCTACTTGTTATTAATTTTAAGCAGAGTTTAATTGTCAAGATCACAAATGAACTCTTTTGTAAAATACCTCTTTAACAATTAAATTCTCTGGCGCTAGTATCAGGATTAAAATTCTTCCTCTTGTCATGAGTTGTCAAGGATTTCATTTTGTGTGGCTCTCAGTAAGTCACCAGAAAACCGTAGTGATGAAACAGAAGGGTGTATTCCATTGGACAAATATAATATATTTTAAGAAGAGACTGATACTAGCATTTGAGGAGGTTTATCAACCACTGTGATATTCAGGTAACAAAGTCTTGCTTGATGCAAGGAGGACTTGAAGCACGTGCTAATGAACATCAAAGAATAAAACCTTTATTAACAATTGAAACTCCATGTAGAGAAAGTCTTCATCCTCATGAGTGGATCAATAGGAAATATTAAAATGAATAGAGAAAAACCAATTCATTGCCACCTAGTCGATTCTAACTCATAGCGCAAGGGAGAACTGTCCCTGTGGTTTTCCTGGGTGCTTCTAACATCTCTCTAGAGATATCACTTAACCAAATTAAATTATGGTCAATCTTCATATTAGATTTCTTTCTTCTGACATTCTTTTCCACCCTGAGTTGTTTTGACTTCTCTCAGATGTTAGTGACCCTTTGTCACATATCCATTGTTGCAGTGGATTGTCACGTGGCCTCATCTGCAACCCTACTATATGCATAACGCTGAGCAGGACTTCAGAGGGAGGAAATGGATCTCCTTCCTCATCTCTGCTCTTAAATCCCTGAAGATTTCTTGTGGCTGTGCCCTTCCTTCTCATTCCAAATCTTTATGTGTTCATGGTGCCATCGTTTTATTTTTCATTTCATTCCGAAGTGCTTCGTATCATCATTTCTGGTACAATACTTCTGCAGTGGTTACGAATTTATACCTGATTCTGAAATCTGCTAATCTCTTAATTCCACGTTATTAATAAACTCTTTAATAGTCATTGCTGTGCCATACCCACCGTCATCAAGTTGAATCTGACTTCTGGAGACCCTGAGGCTACAAAATGTCCAAGACATTAAAACATTATAGGAGCTGTCAGTCTCATATTTGTCCTGTAGAGTGGCTGTTTGTGACCTTGTCGTTTGCAGCTCTACATGTATCAAGAGTGTTATAAGGACTTCTCTGGACAAATACGGGGCTCTTACTTAAAAAGCAGTACATTCAGTTTCAAGCCTTGGGTTCATAAAATGGTTTCTGGAATTATTCCACTGAGACTTAATGCATTTTTAACTGTGGCTACGTGACTGTGTGATGGTGTGTGATTTCAATTACCTCTATATTTTATTTATGTGCATTTGGATGATACCATCACCTTCATTCTTCCTAAATAATCAGTAGTTTCATAAATAAGATTCAGAGAAAAATAAATCAATTCAGGTCTGAGTTCTGGAATCCACAAAACCAAAATATCATAATTTAGCATGTCATCTGTTTATATATTTTTAGAATTACCACAATATTTATTTCCAGTCTAGTTCAAAAGTTTAAAGATTCCTCCTGTGAGTATGTATGATCTGTTTCAATCCTTTTAATAAACAAGGCAATTGATTTAGTGCCTACAGCAATGGACTCAAGCATATTAACTCTGAGGCTGGCAGAGGACTCGGCCGTGTTTTATTCTCTTGTCCATAGGGATGCTATGGACTGGGGCCCGCTAGAAGGCACCTAAAAACAACAACAGGGATAACATTTTAAGAGCACAATGTAACATACTAATTAGCATATTACCAGTATGGGAATTTCTTTCTAGTCTTCAAATACAGGAAATCAATTGAAAACCAATTATAACACGTGCCTTGACCAAAGACTTCTTCACATATCTTAGTCCCATCCTGACATTTTCCTTTCAGACAGATCCACTTATTCTGGTTGCATCTATAACCATCATGAAGGTAGAAATTCTCTGGGCAAAAGTTAGAGGATCCATTGCAATATTCAGCGAGGTCGCATTCATCTGCTGGTAGCCGACATATTTCTCCTTTTGCCCTTAACTGAGGGAACAAGAAAATAGTACTGAATACAACTCGATGAAGTTATAAGTATCACTAAGATTATGATGGCTTAAAGTGCACGGTCAATCAAGACAAGACAGACTTCTTACTTGGCACTGAGTGCAGCAGGATCCATGAGCACAAAGTGCGTTTCTTTTGAATCTGCATGTCTTATATTCACAGCATGGATCTCGCCTGCACTCCTGAAACACAAATTAAGTGCTGGTAAGCAAGCCCCATATTTTCTTGTTTCAAACAAAATGTGCTTAGTGAAGCAATGTATATATATATTATATGCATATATACACACTGTATGCTTATATATATAAACTATATGCTTAATATCCAGGTTGACTAACAATGAAAAAGTCCGATGTGTTTCTGTATATAAAAGCAAAGCTTCTGCCATGAGTAGATGCCAACTATTAGCTACCAGATTGGATAGGATAAAATTGTTCCAGTAGATTTCTGAAACTGTAACTGTTTATGACAAAGTCTAGCCTTTCTCCAATGGAGTTGTTAGTGGTTTCCAGTGCTGACTTTGCAGTTAGCCGCCCAATGGGAACCCAGAAACCCCAAAATTCAGCAAATATTGAAGTTCCTAAAGTGAGTTTAAGCACATTGGAAATATATACATATTCAATATAACTTTGGTAGGCAGATTGACGCCCTGATTGATTGCTGAAACCAAGGCAGAATAATCAGGACATATTAAAGGAGAAAATACATACTTTTTAATGTTTTATAATATTAGGAACTCTCATTTTATATACTTAGAGGCGCCTCAGATTAAAGACCTGGAGATCTTTTTTGGAAAGATGGCATTCTAGAAAACTGGATGGAATGCTACTCTACTCATTACTCCTCATGTCCTCCTGAGTTGGGATGAACTCCATAAGAATGCTGGATTGCTTCTTGGGATCCAACACTTGATCTAGTGTTATATATAAGATTGGGGATTTATTTCATCCCTATCAACCAAGCACCAAACCAAACTCAGTGCCATAGAATCAGTTTTGACTCACAATGATCCTATAGTTAGTCACTTTTAAATCTTTTACCTACACTCCTTTCTGCCCCTCGGTGCTTACATTCATGCAAACCCATAATAAAACCACGTTAAAAATGCAATTTGGGTCTAGATCTACGTGGCTCATAAACATACATAAATACAAACATTGACATTAAAAATAGTGATTCACTATTTTTCGAGTTTGGAGAATGATGACGGCAGCAGACATGTGAGGGTGCTTGTCACAGTGTGTTTATTTATGTATTGGAAAAGCGATGTATGAGCCCCTGATAAAATGATTTTTAATTAAAAAATAGTGATTCACTAACTGTTCCAGGGTTTTATATGTCATGTATTTAGTTATGAAAATAATATGAGCATTAGTGCTGGTATAGATTATATCAATGGCTCATAACTGCTTACAATTTCAATCCCAGAAGGTAGTTAGCAATCTGTGGCTTCATGCTTAAGCACGGGGCAGCTGATCACAAGGATGGCGGGCTTTGTGCTCCCCTAAAGAGGCAGAGTCTTGCAAACCCACAGGACCAGTTCTACCTCCTTCTATAGGATCACTGAATTTGGCCTCCACTAGATGGCAGTGAGTTTGTTTTAATTGTTTTTATTTTGGAGCTATGAATACACACCACGAAGAAAAGGTGTCAGGGGTGGGGAGGGGCACTCACTGCTGTTGGATTCTGACTGATAGCGTCCCTGCAGGACAGAGTAGGACTACCGTGTGCTTTGCTGGGACTAAACCTTTATGGGAGTAGAACATTTCATCCTTCTCCTGGAGCAGTTGCTGGTTTGGAACTCATCTTGCGGCTAGCAGCTCATTGCGCAGATCAGTGTAAACTTAGTAACGATGTATTATAGTGCCTGCTGATGTGCCACTGCTATGCCGTGGAGAGATCAGAAATATGGTTTCCCATCCTGCAGCGCTCAGGACAGCTCTCCTCTTGCCCTTTCAAGGTAAAAAAGGTTGTTGTGTTCCACCCACTCTATTCTGACTTATGGAGAATAGAGCAGAGCTTATCCATAGGGTGTACAGGACTCTAATTTTTATGGAAACACACTGCCGCATCTTTTGCCTGAGGATCATCTGGCAGGCCTTCCAGTGAGCAGCTAAGCACATAACTACGAAGCCACCAGCACTCCTTTAACAAATAAATATCTAGCTCAGAAGATCAATAGTGCCAATCAGGGGGGATTTCTGTCTTGTATCCTAAGACAGAAGCTTGTAAATACTGAATTCCCTGCGTCTACCTAAAATTCTGCCTCCCCAGATACCATTGCTCTGAAAGTGAGATCCCAGGTGAAAGAGTTAAAGCAGGAGTTTCAAGTTCAATTATTACATATTCAGTGCAGTGAAGAAGTATGCATGACATTTTTAAGCGTAAGATCTTATTGATTGCATTACAGAGACTTGTGAAAAAGGTGCAATCAGATGTATTGGGGTGATTTTGGAAAACTCAAGGATCTCTCTTACACATTTAGATTTATAAGAACTGTCCGTCTACATTAGATAGATGTGACTGAAGCTATTTATGTACTAAATTCTGATCCCACTCTTGAATTACCAATAGTCTCAGACCCAGGCACTCACTGAGTCCCATCAATTTCCCCGCTCACTAGATTATCTTTAAAACCTACACTGCCTACACCTTTCTAGTCTCGAAGCTCTATCCTTTTATTCAGATTGAAAAGATGAATTTGGCTGAGCACGTATTGCTCTACATTACCCTACATGTATTGGGTTTACATGCGGATTTGAATTAGAATCCTTGAAAATCACAAAACTGACTCTTATATTATCTGCTACTTCTGTGAACAAGCATTCTGTTTGACTCTCTTTTGCACACAGATTAAACTTGAGTGAGGAAAGGAAACATTCCAAAATGGTGAAACAGACCTGCTAACTCACCTGGAAATCAGGAAACACCTCCACTGGTGAGTCAGTCAATTTATTTTTATCATTATATGTTTCACTAAGATAATATATGATTATATTAGTGTATATGTTAAAAGCACTAGCACCAATGCTTTTAGAGAGTAGTGAGCTTGGTAAGTTCAAGAGAATGGCATTATAATTGAAGAGAAGTAATTTCAGTTATGGAATAAAACTCTATTGTAAAAGTAGCTTCTTAGTCTGTACCAACCTCTAGACCTCCACAATCGCATTGCTCTCCATCGTCCACATGCTCATTACCACAAACTGAAGCCTTGTAAAATGGATCCAGGTGGGGCTGGTTTTGAAGACATTGAGAATTTGGCTTTGAAATAAAATGTGTAAAATCTTCCACACTGCAGCTGCTGAATGACTTCACACCACTGAAATAACTAAAATTACATTTCACTTCAGTGTCCTCTTCTCTAAGAATTGCTAGCATATACTAAACATGAACATATAAAAAAGCACATAAAATGTTCAATTTTATTAAATGTTAATATAAAGCTCACTGCTCAGATTCTAAACTCATACTACTCTTTAGTTCATAGAAGCAATGAATAAAATTTCCTTACCCATCACGCTGGATTCTCTAGTCTACTTCGCACCTCCCAGGCTGCTGTGATTAATGAGGTTACACATGATTTCTTATTCTAACTGATGAATATTGGAATAGGCCAGAATTCAATAGTTAAATCTATTGTACTTCCTAATTGTATTCATCTCTGTGTATCCAGCTCTATGCCTTTAGTTTTGATCTGTACCAGAGTATGTGCTTTCTCTTGACTACGGATCCCCATTAATACACATATATGCTTTTTTCTGTGGATTGGTGGGGGCTATGTATGAGGGCATCATTTTTGCATTCAAGAAAATAAATATATTATCAAATTCTCCCACCATTTCCCTCTCCCTACCCCCACTTTCTCATCTCCTCCTTATAGCACAATTTCTTCCCCTTCAGCCACATTCACATCTGCCTACACAACAGCTGATTGCTTCCCCTTCATGCCCCTGCTAGCCATCAAAACCCAATTCTCTTGGTATTAAACCTTTTCAGGTTTTATTTCTTATATCAAAGGTCTCATACAGCATTTGTTCTTTTGTCACTGACTAACTTCACTCAGCATAATGTCTTCTAGGTCACTAGCAAAAAAAAATGTTGTGAGTCTATGGGTTCTCTCCTCTTTTGGTAGATTCTTTTAAACTACATGTGTTTGTTGTCTTTACTAGAATTCTCTACTTTTAATTCTGAGTTCTAATATTCATCACAATCGGCCACAGAATGCACAGACATGGTTAATGAGGTTCCTTAGGGTACTGCCAGTTAAGATCAACAGCAGTAAGGATACCAGCACTGACCCATGGCGGCATCCTTTCTCAGCTAGCAGTCATCTCTGTCGGTAGCCGTCAGCCTCTGAGCAACATGGTCCTGCTGCCTTTACCTCCCCCGGTCAGGAAGTCCACTTGTCACTCTACCATGGAGTCCCATGGTCTCATGCAGATGAGGAGGTACCCCATAGTGTCAGTTCTCAGCCTCAGAGTCTCTTTGCCAATTTCTGATGTATCTTGTCTCAAAGGCCTTTGCCATGTCTAGACAGAGATCATAGAGTTTCTCTTGCAAATGGTCCTGTTTTTTTTTGTGTCCCAGATGGGACTTACATACTGAGGAATGGCTTTGATGAAAGTATCGTTTGCCATTCAGTCAAAACACCACCACCAAAAATGAAAGATAATGTCTTAAGTACTGCACTCTATGAAAGAATTCTTAAAAATTCCCCCCAAGGAAACAAAGGGTATGACTTGGTCCACACCGTCTACTAAAGTTATGTCTTAATACCATTTGTAAGGTACAGATCACCCTCCAATATGGAATTACAGTCACAGGCATAGAATCCACCATTATGATGTATCACAAAAGGAGTCATGGCTAGAAGGGTCCTATTATTGACCACATCATAAGTGTCTTTCTTTTTAGAAGGTCCCAGTCAACTCTGCTCTGCTATGTACATGTTTGGTATGAGTTTGTTTCATGTATTAGAGACCCTAAACTTATCCCTATATTTTCATTGATAGTCTTTACAATTCTTGGCTTACGTTGAGCTGTGAAATTCAACTTGAATTCATTTTAATATATGAATTAACGTATGGATCTTTTTCATTCGCTTACAAATGGAATTCACCTTCCCCGCACCATCCATTGAAAAGACTATTTTATCCACCAGTTGATGTGCTTCGGCCTCTAGTGACAATTCGGTTTTCTAAAGCACGTGAAAGGGAGACATCAAACAGGGTAAGGTATGACAAAATAATAATACTTTATAAATTGTCAAGGGCGCTTGCGGGGGAGGGGAGCGGGGAGGGGAAGACAAGGAGCTGAGAGCAGAGGATCACGTAGAGAACTGATGTATTAGGATGACGATGGCGGCAAATGTGCTTGACACATGGAGGGATGCATGGAGCGTGATAGACAGCTGTATGAGCCCCCAGTAAAGACATTTTTAAAATAATGAAGATAAAAATTCATTTCCTGGAGGTCACATTCTCTGCTATGCAGTCAATGCAAACTCAGAGATGCACAGGGTAGACCTGCCCCTGGGAATTTATGAGACTGTGAATCTTCACCAGAGCAGAAAACTCTATCTTTCTCCTGCAGAGCATCTGACAGATGTAAACTGCTGTGCCTGCTGTCAGTAGCTCAGTGGAGAAGCACTAAATGGGCTCTCTATCCCCTTCCATTGGGTTGCATATGTCTCACTGCTCCACTTTGAGGCTGTTTGGATTTCACGACCCTGGCTATGTGGTACGCTTTAAAGTTGGGAAGTGACAGGCAGGATTGGGTTGGATTCTGTTGGGAAACGAAACCAGTGACACTCACATATGTCTAAGAAGGGACATTTTTGAAAGGTAATTGTATACCAAGAAGACATTCCAGTCAGGCCAGCTAAAGATCATGGATCCTGTGCTCACGCTCACTGATGTCTGTTTCAGACTCATGCCCCAGTAGGCTTTTAACCCCAGACATAGGAAGCAGGGAGGTCACAGCCCAGGGGGTGGAGAGTCCAACAGATCCAAGTTAGGTGGAAACGTGGCAGGGAGATGACAACCCTTCAGGTCAGTGGCCCACATGGGCCACTTCTGGAGGCAGGCACAGAGTCTCCTTGACGTTCTAGATGTGATCAAGGATTTGGTCTTACTTGACTCCACAATCAAGGCTTATGAAAGCAGAAATCAAGAGAGCAAACGATGCAGTCATTGGGTAAACCTGCTATAGGAGACGGCTTCGGAGTATTGAAAAGCACAGGTGATGTCCCTGCTAACCAAAGGCATAGCCTTTTAAATTTCCTCATATACATAGGAAACTTAGACACTGAAGAAGGAAGGCCAAAGAAGAATGGTTGCATCTAAAGTGTGGTTCTGGGAAGGAATATTAAAAATACCATGGACTTCCAAAAGAACAAACAAATTGGTATTGGAAAAAGTATTACCAGAATGCTCCTTAGAAGTAAAGAAGGCAAGACTTCATCTTGCATTCTTTTGGCATGCTATCAAGGTAGTCCCTAGAGACTGGCATCATGCTTTATAAAGTAGAGGAGCAGTAAAAAGTAGGAAGACTCACAAGAAAATGGATTGATATTATGACTGCAATAATAGGTTCTAGACCTTAGTGATCTGAAAAGGAGTATTGTGGGCCAATTTTAATAAGCTGGTCATATGGTTTACTAGGCAGAAGTGACAGATTAGAGTGGAATGGCATGACAATGATCGGAAAACATATATTTCATTATTAATCTTGTAGCCCAACACTAAGGTAGGATAATATCAATCCCCATACAAGGAAAATCAGTCGATACAACTATTATTTAAATTTATATACCAACCACTAAAGCTAGTGATGAAGGAATCAATGAAGATGACATTATTTCTTCAGTCTGAAAACGATCAAAAACACAATCACAATGCATTGATAATTTTCCACAGCTGGAATGAAAAAATGCAAACCAAAGAAGGAAAAGTATTAGGGAAATATGACGTTGGAGATGGAAAGATAGAGTTTGCATGACAGTTGAAACAGGCTGAGAGCTGACTGTGGAACTGACCATCAATTGCTCATATGTAGGTTCATATTGAAACTAAAGAAGAATAAAACAAGGCTATGAAAGCAAAAATACTACCATCCTATGTGAATTTTGAGGACATCACTGAAAACACTTAAAATATTGAAGAAGAAGCCTTCATGAGCTGTTAGATGGATAACATAAAGAAGGCCATAGGTGCATCTGGGCAACAGACATCAGAAGATTCATAAAAAACAACAAACAAACAAAAACACATTGGTGGGAATGAGGTGGACTGGAGTGGAGTCCCAAATCCCATCTGTGGATAATGGAACACCACTAGCCCCCCACAGAGGGGTGGCAAGATGAATAAATCAGAGTGAAGTAGAGTACTATAACTGGGATCACTTGAGGTGTCCTCACCCCCACTAACCTGACCCCAGTGCTGCCTCCCACCCTGGACTGGATGGGAGCATGTGCACATGTTTGGAAAGAGATAGAACTCACAACACATGGAACCTAGGAACAGGAATGGAAATCGCAATACCAAAAGGGTAGGGGATGGTGGGGGGAGATGGAAAGGTGGTACCAATCACAATGATTGACACATCACCACACATACCCATCCAAGGGTAAGAACAACAGAGACCAGAGAGAAAGGGAGGCAAGAATCAGTGGAAGATACGAAAATAATAACAATCTACAATCTATCAAGGGGGCATGAGGGTGGAGGGTGGGCATAAAATGAGGAGCTGATCCCTATGGCTTAAAATAAAGTAAATGTCTAGAAAAGAATAATGGAAATATTTGTACTAATATGATGGATACAATTGATACATGGATTGAAACAAGAGTTGTAAGAGCCCACAATAAAAGATCTTTTAAAAATGTAGAAAAAGAAGAATGTTATAGATGAAGAATGCAAAAGACAGGAAAGAAAGAAAAGACCAAAGTAGATGTCAGAAGAGACTCTGAAACTTGTTTTCCGTCATAGACAAGCTAAGTCAAATGAAAGAAATGATGAAACTACAGAGCTGAACAGATCAAAGGGTAGTTTTGAGAAGACAAAGTGAAACATTATAAGGAACTGTGAAAAGACCCAGAGTTAGAACACCAAAATAGAACAGCATACTCACCATATCTTAAACTGAAAGAACGCAATACAAATTGAAGCCTCCAGTTGCAATATTGAAAGAGTCCGAGGGCAGAATATTGAATGAGGCAAGGAACATTAAAAGAAGATGAAAAATTCACAGTGTGACCATGCTAAAACAAAATAGTTAACATTTCGCCATTAGAAGAGGTAGAATATGACCAAGGAATAATGGTACTTATGGAAGAAGTCCAAACAACACTTAAAGCAATCAGGAAAATGTATACTCCTGGGATTGATAGAGTAATAAATGATATTTCCAACAAGCTGAGGTGCCAGTGAAAGCATTCACTCATCTGTGCAAGTAAACCTGAAAGATAGTTACCTGGCTAATTGATTGGAATATATCCCTATTTATACCCATTCCAAAGAAATATGACCACCAAATTCAGAAATTATGACAATATCAATGATAACACATACAATAAATTTTGTTTAAGATCATTCAATAACAGTTTCAGCAGTATATTGACAAGGAGTGCCAGAAATTAGAAAAGATTGAGAAGAGGATGTGGAATAAGGAATATGATTATAGATGTCAGAAGGGTTTGGATGAACACAGAGAATACCAGAAGGCTGTTTACTTGTGCTTTGTTGACTATGTCAAGACATTTTTACTGTGTGTATATTACAAACTAGAATAACATTGAGAAGAATCATTGCTGAGAATTCCAGAGTATTTCATTTTTCTCATGTAAAACTTATACTTGGACTAACATGTAGTGAGTGGATACACTTACACACGCCTTTCTTGATTTGAAATCATGCTGCATTCCCTTGTTCTAGTCAAACAAATGCCTACTATTATATTGATAAATACTAGAATAAATGCAGTTTTTTTGAATTTAAGAATGTCAAGACTTAAGGCGACCCAACTACAGATAAAGATGTGTAATACAAAATGCAGACAAATAAAATATTGAGATTTGGGCTGAGCCCCAGTGGCGTAGTGGTTGAATGCGGGACCGCAGTCCATGGACTTGGTGGTTCAAATCCAGCAGCGCCTCTCCAGTAGCAAGGCTAGGTAGCTCCCACAACCACCAGAGGGCAGTGATGTCCCCCCAGAATAAAATAAAATAATATAAAATATTGTGATTTAGGTCACTTATGAAACCACACAAATGCTATTTTATAATGAGACATATGATACATATATAGCATGAACATTGTAATATATAGTTTTGGGGGGGACCATTGTTCATGGCTAGAATTCTGTCATTAGTTTTCCTTCAAATAGCTTATGCCTTCTTCATTTAAACAATCAAACACATCATCACATGAACTTGTAAAATAAAGCAGCTTACATTGCTCTTGGGCTCATTATACAGGCAGTTCCTGAGCATTGGCATTTATTGTCATCAAATGCTATCCCCATACTGAGACTTATTAATTGCGTTATAATAACTGCAAGCGCTTCCAGACTCATTGCTCTTGAATACTGAACACAACAAAGAGAAAATAAAAAAATGGTAGGTCATTCATCTGGAGAACAAAATGACCATTCTTAGAAAAATAAGGAAATAAATATGATTAAAATAATAAAAGTATGTAAAGGGTTACCAAGAGAAGTCACTTTGTTATTCATGCATTTCATATATTATCAAGGAAAGAGCAATATGAGACTTTGATTTTGAAATGTTACTAGTATATAAACAGATTAAAAATGACGTTTTTTGTTGCTTGGGCTCCCTCAAATTTCAATATAACATATATTTATATGTATTCTTATAGTAACATTTATTTTAAATTATATATTTATGAATATATGAATATAAATATATTGTATGGATATATTATATACTATGAATATGAATATGAATATATTATATGTGTATGTCACAAAGGGGGGGACAGTTTAATCTAACAATAGTAGTAAATTATGTGTTCCATAACCTTAATTCTGTATTATTTTAAAATAACTTTCTACATATAGCTTCTTTTTGTTTTGTCGTGTAGCATCTAGTCAATATTCTCTTATGAAGTACTTATAAAGGCCATTTAGAATCTGAGTCTATAAATCCTCACAGGTGCAGAAGGACCCATCCTTCTGCAGAGAAGGTCCCGTGTTTGAATTTATGAACTTGGGTTGGCAAACAGCACAATGGTTAACCCATTAATCCACAAAGTCTCCTATTTTGAATAAATGTGCTGAAAATACTCATTTACCTCTGATAGACTCATAACCTAGACATAGATTGAACTTGAGAAGACATAGTTAACTAGTCTTTCACAGTAGTTAAATAAATTTACATTCCTCCCTCAATGTGTTGTTGTTAAAGTTGTGGTTCTATTCTAAAGAGCTCTAGTGGTCTAGTGGTTTTTATATGGACTGCTAACCCCAAGGTCAGTGGTTCAAGTCCATCAGCTTCACAATGGGAGAAAAATGAAGCTCTTTATTTTCAGGATGTCTAACTTTGGAAATGCATAGGGTTTCTACTTTGTCCTATAGGGGTGCGATGCATCAAATGGACTCAGTGATAGTGAGTTTCTTCCTTTAGTGAGTTCTCCTCTGACCCCATAGTATGACCTTGAATCATAAATAACTTTGGCAACCAGGAAGGGGTGCATCCTCAATGATGATACCTTTTACACTTTTTTATTTTGGCATGATTATCTTGTGATTTTAATTTTAATATGTATGCTTAATTGCTGCTTGGAGATCCTCTTTATGAATTAACTGACATTCTAGTCACCCATTTTCTTTTTTTAATGTCTTATGAGTTTTCATTTTCCATACACTCTGAAAATGACTCTCAGATACAAATGTTCCTAGTGGATGTCACAAGTTCTTTATGTCTTTTTAACAAATTTCAAATTAGTATGTTAGTATCTTCCATGTTCTGTGGATGAAAATGAAGCCTAGCACAAAGTTAATTTTCTATATTTTATTTTAACTATTTTAATGACTTTCACTTTCAGTCTAAGTCCATGATTATATTAACTAATTATATTATGTTGTAGGAGATACAATTGAGATTAATGTTCCAATTAGATGACAAAATGCTCTTTTGTTTTCCCACAGTTATTGTAGTAATACTTTTGTCATTCATCTTTCCCCATATCACATATCTCTTTTCTCTATCAGGTCTCTTTTTCTTCCTTCTTACTCTCTGTGGCAGTCATGTGCTTATTTAATTTTATGATTGAAATGTAGGAGTGGAGTCTAGCCTGTTAATCTGGAGATAGCCATTGAGGAGCCAATGAGGACTCTATGTGGGCATGGCTTTCTCCTGAGACTTCTGTGAAACCTCGCAATATTTCCCTGGTGAAGATGAGAAGCTATCTTCCCCAGTTGTTAGGAGTTAGTCTCAGAGACAATGAATCATGGACAAGACAAGATGGCAGCATCTGAGGAGCTGGAGGAGCCAGCAGAGAGACCACATGGTTTTGCCCTGATGGAGCCAGACCTCTGAAGCTGGGGCGGCCACATGGAGACCTCTGCCAGAGATGAGTTGCTTCTTCTGTTGATGGACCCTGAGCCCTGGAAGCTAGGAGCCATGGGGACACCCCTGCCAGCGCCGGGATTCTGCACCCACTGGCCTGTGACTTCGTGTGTCAGAAGGAGACTTCATAGACTGATCTGGGGCACATGGGTTAATAACAGACTTATGACTTTGAACTGGACTGGGCTCAGTGTCCTGTTCTTCTTGTATATAAACCTTCTCCTTATAACCATATGCGTGTCTATGAAATTTGTTCCTCTAGCATACCCGGACTAATACACTCTCCATTTCTCAAGGGTAGTACAAAAACCTAAACATGATTCTTGATAGTACTTTTACCAAAACAACATTTTCATCAGATATTTATTTGTTCAAATAAGTCTTGGAACGTTGCTTTCCCTATTCAAACAGAAGCCACAAAACTAAAACTCGCTATCGTCTTCAAGTATAAATATTTTTTTCTGCAAGTAATTTTCCATAGTTATACTTACCCATCATTTTTGAAATATTATCTTGCCTACTAATGTCTCTCTCAGGGTTCAGTAGGTAATATCTCTTTATTTCTCCTTCTTTGAATTTTTAATCCCATTTTTCTGACTTTCCTTTGGTTGTTAACTGCCTGACTCAAGAAAAAAATCCATGCACCATCAAATAAATGCTATCTGGTGCTTCATTTTCCCCATGACTGGCTGTGGATCTATCCATTGCGATCAATAGGCTTTTCATCTTCTGACTTGGTGATGCAGGGGATGTCTTGCTGGTCTGTCAAACGCTAGAAACCCAGTAGAAATCTCTGAGCTCCATAGTAACGCACCAGCCTCCAATGACAGACGGATTCTGGCTATAAAAGCGTTGTTGTTATTGTTTGTTGTTGTTGCTGTTTGTACTGTTATAGGTGCCATAGAGGTGGTTCTGAACTGTGGGGATCTTATATGGAACACAATGAAACCTTGCTGGTTCTGCACCATCCTCATAATGCTTCCTAAGCCTGAGGCCCTTATTGCAGCCACTGCAGCGATCTGACTCCATCAGGGCCTTCCTCGATTTCCCTGCTCCTCCATTTGAACGAGCATGATGCCCTTTTCTAGGAAACGTCTCTCCTGAGAACCACGTGCAAAGTGTGTAAGATGAAGGCTAGTCATCCTTGCCTCTGAGAAGCCACTTCTTCCAGGAAAGATTGATTTGTCCATTTAGCAGTCCATGATGTTTTCGATTTTCTTTACCTGCATCATCATTCAAATGCATGGATTCTTCTTCGGACTTCCCTATTCAATGTTCAGGTTTCACATGCAGGTGAGATGATTGAAAATGCTATGACCTGCGCTTCAGATGCACCTTAGTCCTCAAAGTAATGTCCTTGCTCTTCAATACTTTAAGGATGTCTTAGGATCAAAGTTTATCTAATGCAACTCCTTTTTTGATCTCTTGACTACTGCTGACTCTGGCTAAAAATGCAAATATAAGCCTTTTGTTATTACTGTACTTGATTTTCTACTACATGACCCTTTAAAATTGAGATTAAAACCTTTAGCAATTTATCTTCTGATTCAGCAGTATTTGATGGATTATACTTTATTTTTAAATGTTTGGAAGGAACATTGGTTACATAAATCTCCTGACCTCCCACTTCCACACTTTCACCCACCAAAATAAGAATACATTTTAATTGAATTTCTGAGGACAAGGAACGAGGCGGGGCTATTTTGTTGTGACTGCATTGACTTGTTCCAAAGCCAGTGAGCAAGAGGTTTGGGTTCTGCAGCCTGTCTCTATGTCCCAGGAATGCTCTGACTTCAGATTGCTACCAGTGATTTGGTCAGGAAGCCCACCTGATTGCAATGTTCCTGATTAGTAGAAATTGTTTCATTTCAAACAATTTAAAAGTATACTTTGTAAACAGGAAAAATATAATAAGTATGTAGCTTAATTAATTTTTTACTTTATATCTTCAGCTTAACTAAGGTGTTAAATTATATATCACTCTCACTCCAAAAGACATTGCATGCCATCAAACATAACATAAAAGTACATTTTTAATTATTAGAATCACCATAATAAATACTATGATTAGATTGCAAAATAAACATGAAGTTTAAATGCATTGAATGTATTTTTAAATAAATTATATAGTGTCAACTAGAACCAAGGAGCATTAGATTTTCTGGTGTATCCTCTCATTCCTAGCTTATGACTTTGAAGCTCTAAAGGTTATAGATATTTCATTTTGAACATTTATAAAAAATCAGAGACTTGGATAATAGCAGAAGCCTACCTAGGAAGCTGTCTACAAAATTAGCTTTGAGTTCAAATATTGAAAGGACAAAAATTGAATTTATGGAAGATTTACAAGTGAATTTGGTGAGAATATTATATTCATTAAATGTAATATCTCTTTAAATAATGATAAGATTAAAACATCTATCACTGCTAGATAAAGAACCATTTGTAATTCAAATAGTTTGATTAGATCAGTGACTGAGATTTCAAGATCTAATGCAAATATTAATATTTTTAGGTAAAATAAAAAGAAGGAAATTCTTCAATGAATATTTCCCTGGATGGCTAGAAAACTAAATATGACATTTTAGCAGAGTAAACCTTACCTACCAGAACAATACCTCCTGAATTCCTTATGTCACACATGGTTCCTTTTAATGTTGCCCCAACATAGTTTGATTTTTTTCTGTAACTTAATTTAAGAAAATAATTCAGAAACATATATAATGTAAAGATGGAATCACATTAAATTTTCATAGACAAATGAAAATATATATATTTAAATAGACAAATACTATATATATTAAATTAAAATACTTTTACTACTAGCATGCTATATAGAAGATGAACAAATGTTGAGTCAAATAAAAGGAAGTACAATATATGTTTAAAATTAAATAGTTGAGAAAATGCATTTGTGACCTCTTAATGAATAAAAGTTCTCATTTACTGTAGGATAATTGTAACGATAAGTAAAATCCTCAACTGAGCATATAAATAAAATAATTATACATAAAGGATCTTAAGTTTAGCAATTGAAGTAACATAGCAGAGGAAAGAGTAGAGTCAACAAAGGATGTTACACCTTCATCAAAGAGTTATCCAGTTGGACATACACAAAAATATTGGACTTAAGTATACAACAGAGCATTAAAATGTGCTGGAAACAAGACAAAAATCGTAAATCAACTATTGCCCAAATTATTCAAAACTTAAAGAAGAGCCCACCTCATCCTTCTCCCCCAGAGTGGCCTTTATATTTGAACAGACAACTTTGCTGTTGACAGTCCCATGTCTATCCTAAGGGGATCTGCAGACTGTCTCCTATATGGAGGACGGACATAGGGAGGAGTGGGCAGGGGGAGATGTTGGGCAGTGTAAGATATGATAAAACAATAATGATTGCAGAGTGATGAGTAATGAGGACTGGGGGTTAGGGGGGAAAGGTTGAAGAGGGCAGGAAGGGGGGGCTCATATCAAGGGCCCAAGTAGAGGGGCAGATGTTGGGAGAATGTCGATGACGACAGGCAAGTGGGGGTGGTTGGCACGGTATACGTAACTATGTATTGAACTATGTATGATGAAAAACGATGTATGAGCACCCAATAAAATGATTAAATTAAACATAAATAAATAAAAAAAACTCGGCTTATGCTCAAGTAAAATAAATAAAAGTATATTTTCTAATAGGCTGGCATATAAAATATATAACCCATTTGGATATGTGTTACAATGTATGGGTATTTCAATTTTACAATAGTGTGGCTACATCTTTGAAATTTCTCTCTTAGTTTTAACTTTGTACAGTGAATCAGGTAAAAGTTTCCCAAGCAGATAATCAGTGTTATATTTCACCATTCAAACATTTGTCCCAACTCATCCATTGCAATCCCCTCAATAAATCATCATATATCCCTACCTTTCTTTCCTGTTTCCATTCCTCCTTTTTTCTGTACTTATTCACATTAAATTGCACGATGGAAGCACACTTTCTGTTTATAGAATTAACTGATGTCTCTGGAAAAATATTTTTGCTGGTATCTTTGTGAAAATATTTTACTTGCTATATAATAATATATTTCTACTCAACATTTCAAGTCAGAGAAAGTTTCAGCTTCTGTAATCTGCCATGCTATCTTGTCAATATTTTTGAAGTGAAACCATAAGCATCTCAACCCATATTTGAACATCTATCTCTTCATATTTTCATATTCAGCGAGTAGGTCTATATGTACAACAGTGCTGCTTCTCCTGTGGTTTTAAAAATTAGGTAAACTGGCATTGAAATTTTCATCTATATCAACATTTTCAAAATTAAGTCTAATTGTAAGAAGTTAATATTTTTGCGTTATTTTAAAGTATGATCTTCTTGTCATTTAATTCCAATCAATAATTTGAGAATATCTAGTCTATGTTCATGTGTATTAACATAAGAAAAAAATCATTGTCAAACATTGAAACCACAAGATAGTCTCTCCTGGACCCAGTCATCTTATTGTCCTCTTAGGCTATCTTCCCTTTTTTTTTTTTTTTGCCAATGTACATTAGTAGCCATTTTTTTTCTAGCTCTTTTTTTTTTTAATTTTATTGGGGGCTCTTACAGCTACTACAACGTTCAGTACACCATTTGTATCAAGCACATTTGCACACGTTTCCACATACATCTCCCAACATTTTCCACTTGAGCCCTTGCTACAAGCTCCTCTTAAAAAAAAAAAAAAAGAAAACAACTCCCCTTGCCCCTCCCCCTTTTTTAATGAATCATTTTATTGGGGGCCCATACAACTCCCATCACAAGCCCTAACAACCTCAGTTGTATGCAGGCCACTTTAGTTACTTTCCTTGTTTCTCAATTCTTCAAATGCCAAGAAAGCTAGTCAAAAGTTAAGACGTGCCTCAGTTGGCTTCCCTTTATTCTGAGTTGGAGATTTTGAAAGTTGCAGAGAAAAAGGCTCGCGATGGGAATCAGCTTTACTCACACAACAGAAAGTCAATTGGTTTGTTAAAATAAAGCTCATCAGTTATAAAGGACCTCGAGGTCTACTGTTGGGTAAGCATTGGAAGTGAGAGGTTCAAATCCTCTGCCACGCCACAAGCTAAGGACTCAGAAACCTTTTCTTGAGTAGTATGTGTTGGAATCAACTCTGCAGCTGTAGTTTTTGTCTGAAACAAATCATATCCCTGAATAGCGCAATGAGTCATAAATGGTACAGATGTTTTTTTCTCCAAAATAAAAACAGCAATAAGAAAGTAGGTAATAATTGACCTTTTGATTATATTAAATGTAGGAAGTATTGCCAAAGACATGGTAGCACAGTGGTTGGAAGCCCCACCCATAACCAAAAGTTCAATGATTTAACCTACCAGCTACTCCATGGGAAAAAACCAAGTCCTCCTCCTTCTGTGAAGATTACAACCTTGGAAAGCTATAGGGTTCCTATCAATCCAATGACTTGATGGAACCAGCATCTGCTTTTATACTACTATCAAGGTATCTTACTTACACAAGTAAGATTGCCATATCATGGGGCCGCAAAACAAGGTAAGTATTTTTCCAGTTTAAAAATCGGTGTAGTACTTCATCAGCTTCTCCATTTATAGAAATTTTATTATCAGCTACCCAAAGTTCCAATGAAGACAGGGTTAATGAAATATTCAATGAATTTAACATCTAAAATAAAATACATACAGGGAATATGTTCACGTTTAAATAAATTTTGGAAGAAAGTTAAAATATCGCATATATGGTGTACAAAATTTTAATGAGATTAAATGAAATTTAATTTAATGAAGTTAAAACAGCTAAACAGCAAAACTAAAGCTTGGTTGTAAACTTTAAAGTACTTTAATAAATGGTCATACCAGTGATAATAATAATGATACTTAGCATTTATGACATCTAAGCTAGTATAGACAGGTTTCATGGCAAACACTTTACTTAATTTAATCCTAACAATAATCTTATAAAGTAGGCACTATCATTATTGTTATTTTACAAGAAAATCAAGATACCTATACAGGCTATTCCAGGAGTACAAAGAAATATAAGGCAATAAAAGATGAGTACTTACTGAACTGACAAGTCCAATCACATGGAAAACCTTCTGAGTGACAGTAGCTGTGTTAGCACCCATATGGTCATACTGTAAAACATAATTACCACTTTGCTCTTAATTTCCCTTGTTTAGTATTTTACAGGTTACCTTTTTTCTGCTCAGAATTTACCTTGGTGAAATAGGAGATGGCTCAGTGCACCTACATGTCAATTATATAATACCAGTATTTAAACAGTATTTCTTTGTGATGGTAAAGGTGTAAGCACATTGGAAAACATTTACCAAAATAACACAAGGAAGAGTATATACACACATATATATATATATAATAAAAAATATAGTGACTTTGAACCACTTGTTGTTCTCTTATCCATGGGGTGGTAATCAGGGACAAGGGATAAGTGAACAAGTGATTGAAAATCAATGACAAGTTGGGTGTGAGAGGCCTGATAGGAAGGGATCAAGAGTAATGTAACAGAGAGAAATCACTAAAATTCAAATGAAGGCTGAGCATGATCATTATACAAGAGAAAAGTAAAATAAAATAGAAGGGGGAAACTGAGGGGTAAAGGACATTTATAGAGGTCTAAATACAGGCATGTACATAGGTAAACATTTATTTATGATAAGGGGGGAAAAGATCTACTTGCACACTCTTATAGGCTTAGTAGTAGAACAGCAGATGAGCATTGGACTTCCACTCAAGTACTTCCTCAATGCAAGAACACTTTGTTCTATTAAATTGGCATTCCATGATGCTCATCTTCCCAACTCATATCACTGAAGAAAACCGTGCGCATAAGCACAAGTGGAGAAGAAATTTGATTATGCCAGGCTATCAAAAGATATAGTGTCTGGGGTCTTAAAGATGTGAAAGTAAACAAGCAGCCATCTAGTTTGGAAGCAACAAAGACTACATGGAAGAAGCACACCAGCCTGTATGATCACGAGGTGTCAGTGGGATCAGTTATCAGGCATCGAAGAACTAAAAGTCATAACATTGCATGTTCGCCTTCCTGATATGATCGCTGATGACAAATGTTTGCATAAGTAAATGTGGTAAAGAAAGCTAATGGTGCCCAGCTATCAAAAGATATAGCATCTGAGCCCTTGTGGGCTAGTGGTTATGTGATGGGTTGTGATCAGAAAGGTTAGCAGTTCAAAAGATATAGCAGCTGAGATCTTAAAGGTTAGTAGTTCAAAAGATATAGCACCTGAGATCTTAAAGGTTTAAAATAAGTGACCATCTTGCTCAGAAGTAACAAAGCCCACATGGAAGAAGCACACCAAACCGCTTGACCACTAGGTGTCGAAGGGATACGGTATCAGGCATCAAAAAACTAAAAATTATATTATAAATGAGGGGAATTATACATTAGGGACCCAAAGGTAGATGAAGTGACATTCCCTTACAGAAGATTCATGGGGAGAAGACAAGCCAGTCAAGGTACAGGGTAGCAACAATGGAATATGCAACTTTCCTTTAGTTCTTAAATGCTTCCTCCTCTTCTGAATTCTACCTTGCAAATCTGGCTAGAGTAGGAAATGTACACTGGTGCAGAGAGGAGCAGAAAACATGGGGAATTCAGGGCAGATGATCACTTTAGGACCAGCAGTGAGAGTGGTGCTGCGGGGAGGGTGTTGTAATGTGGAGTACAAAAGGGGAAACCAATTGTAGTGATCTACATATAACCTCCTCCCTCGGGTACAGACAACAGGCAAGTGGGTGAAGGGACACATCGGACAGTGTACTATATGACAAAATAATGATAATTTGAAAATTATCAAGGACCCTTGAGGGAAGGGCAGTGGGGAGAGAGGGGAAATATGAAGAGCTGATACCAGGAGCTTAAGTAGAAGGAGAATGTTTCGAGAATGATGATGGCAACAAATGTACAAATGTGGTTTGCATACAATGAATGGATGTATTGATTGTGATAAGAGTTGTATGAGTCCCCCAAAAAATGATTTTAAAAATAGAATAAAAGCATTTTAAAGTGAAAAATGCATATATATGTATATATGGATTAATTATACATTCATGCATTAAAAAGTCAACTCTAAACTATAAGGTTTACATTTCAAGACTATTTGTTTTTTACTACTTTTTTTAAAAAATTAAAGGTTGTCATAAAAACAAAGATATCACGGTAATCAAGGAAATAAGATAAAATCAAAAGTGGAAAATAGATGAAGGATCTAAAAGTACAATTAGTCAATCAGAAACCTGATAAAGGAACCAAATTGAACTTTCAAACTACACCATGCTCAGAGAGCTGTTGTGACTTTGGAAGTAGGAGTGAATGTGGAGGTGAAACGCGTTTTAGGAATAATTAAGGCCCTTTCTTTTGTAAAATGCACTGATGCTATTCTGATGATTAAGGTACAATCTGAGCCTAGCCCTAGCCTTTCTAATTGTCTCAAAAACCTATTGGTGTCAATTTGGTTAAATATTAAAATAATATTTTTGTTAATCTTCCAGAAAAATATATGCATGTACAAACATATGAATGAATTAGAATGGAACAAGTCAAAGATCATCCTATTGGAAGGCACACGTTTGCCAGCTTCAATACTGAACAGAGATTCCAATCAGACTTAAATGGATTCAATTCCACTGTATGACCAAATCAGAAGTAATTAAGGTTACCAGTTGAAATTGGGGTAATCAACTGTTTGATATCCTCAGAAAGGAGAAAAGAAACAAAACAACTACTTATCAGAGATTATTGCTGCATGTTCATTATGAAGGAAAAAATAAAATAGGGGCAAAGTAAAAATAATAAATGAATTCTATAAAAGATAATAGTATGCCATGTTATTCTTAAAACATTTTAAAGTTACTAAAATGCCAAATAAAACATATAAAACAAAATTAACTTACCATTTTTTTTTCAACAACAAGATGGATTTCTATATACCTAGTGAATGGTGTATTCAACTGCAGCTATGAAAAAATACAAACTTTATGTTAAAATTGAATGATCCCATACTTCCTTGAGTGTTCATCAGTATTATTAGAGAACTCAAAAAAGGAAAATTGTATAGAGAAATCTAATTATCAGGAATTAGAAAAATAAACTCTCGATATCACAGGATTAAATTTAGCTTATATAATTTAGTTTTCTTATATATGTCTACATTTAATTTACCCACAACAAAACTACTATTCTCTTTCATTTTTCTCTTTGTCACTGGTACTGATCCACAGATATTTTGAAGAAATACTCTCAAGAACTACTCTCACCGAGGCCTTAATATAGAAGGGAAATATTTATAGTGGCTGAATGGTGCTCTTATTACATTTCAGAATGTTATGTTCCTGAGTCTGAAAGAAGAAGAGCACATCCCAATACTTGTTGCTAAGTGTGATTGAGTGAGGTCTGACTCACAGTATGCACAACAGAACAAAACACTGCCAGGTCCTGAGTCACCTCATGATGGTTCCTATGTTTGAGCCTGTTGTTACATTCATCTCTTGGAGGGCTTTTTTTTTTTTGCTGCCCCTCTTTCTCCTGCAGGAAATGTCTCTACTGACAATATGTCCAAAGTATGTAAGACAAAGTCTTCCCATCCTTGCCTCTGAAGAGAATGCTGACTAAACTTATTCCAAGACAGATAGGTTTGTCCTTTTAGCAGTCCAAGGTAGTTCTATATTTTTCTCTGGCACAATTCAAGTGCATTGATTCTTCTTTGTCTCCTTATTCAATATCCAACTTTGACATGCATCTAAAACAATGGAAAATATCATGGCTTGCATCAGATGCACCTTATTTCCTGAATCCTCAAACATCACTGTTTTTCAGGACTTTAGAGAAGACTTCTGCAGATTTACTTCATACAACTCATCTTTTGATCTCTCTACTCCTGCTTCTATGAACATTGTGGATTCAAGAAAGACAGAATCCATGACAACTTCAACACTTTCACCATTTATTATGATTTTACCTTTTGTTTGATCTAACAGTGAAAGCTCTGGTCTGCTTTCCATTGAGTTGTAAACCATACTGAAAGCTGCAATCCTTGACCTTAACAAGTTCTTCAAGTCCTTCAAAATTTCACCAAGCAAGTTGTGCCCTTCACATTTCATAGGTTATTAATAAGATTTCCTCCAATCCTGATGCTGTGTTCTCTTTCATATAATCCAGTTTCTAGGATTCATTTTCTCAACAAACAGTCAGACTAAGTATGGTGAGGATACAACACTGACACACTCGTTTCCTGATTTTAATACCTATAACACTTTTTGTTCTGTTCCCACAACTGCCTCTAGAGGCATCTACAGCTTCCACATGAGCACAATGAAGGGTTCTAGAATTGCCCTTCTTCTCAAGAGTACCCATAGTTTGTTATGAGTCACATAATGGAGTGCCTTTGCATACTCAATAAAATACAGTGGAATATCTTTCTGGTATTCTAGGCTTTCTGCCAAGATCCATCTTCTGGCAGCAGTAATGGGCAGTTTTCCAAATACTTCCTCTCAATCCTTCCTGACCCTCTGTTAGTTCCTTGTCAATGAACTGCTGCAACCATTATTGGTTGATCTTCAGCAAAAACTTACTTGGACATGACCTCAATGATGTTGTTTGAGCAGTCGATTGGGCCACCTTTCTTTAAAAGGGGCACAAATGGGTATTTTCTAGTCAGTTGACTGAGTAGCTATCTTCTAAATATCCTGGCATAGGTAAGTCAGGGATACCAGTGTTTCATCAGCTTACTGAAGCATTTTAATTGATATTTGAGATAAATAAGGTATAATTGAGACATCCCAATGACTTATGCTATTCACTATTTTTCACAAGGTTAGATGCTCAAAGCCACCCACTTCTCCACCTGAGAAAGATGAGGTTGGCTGTTACGTTAGAGATTTTTAGAGGGGCAGATTCTTTGGCACTAAATCAGACAGTGTTCAACTGTTATTGATAAAGTTTTTCCATTGGCAAAAACACAAAGGAAGTAGATCACCATGTCATTCTTTCTATTTCTGGCTTTGTCTGGAAGCACTAAAGAAACGACCTATACAGCTGACCCTACTCATATTGACAATACCAGTGGTATCATTTCCAAAATCCCAGCAGCATATAATCATCATTGTCTGACTGACTGAAAAGCAGTGGTGGTCAATCACCCAGATAAACTAGACTTACTATTATTATAAAATATGCATCTAGGTACATGATTAAGTATGTGAAAAATACATCCCACTGAAAGGAGAATATGCTTACAAAGCATATACCAAATAGAAACAAAATGTTGAAAATATATTAGAATTTCAGTCAAAAATAAATACAAATTAGAGAAAGAAATAAACCATAACAGCACCCAGTATATCCAAGGAAGATACTTAACCAAATATCAATACGCATGAAAAAAGATGCTCAATATAACTAGTCATTACTATAGTGACTAAATTAAGTGGCTGGGATGATTACAATTAATAATTACAATGTTTGGTACCATTGGGTCAGTTGTGACTTGTATTTGTGACATAATGAAACAATATTGAGTCCTAGGCCGTTCTCAGAATCATTGCCATCCATGTATGTTAGCCTGGGTTCTCTAGGAAGCAACATCAATGATAAGTGTTCATCTCATGCACTTTGGACAGGGTCTTAGGAGAAATCCATCCCTTGAGAAGGATGTCAAGCTCAGGAGAGCAGAGAGGCCGTCAAGAAGAGGACTGCCCTCCACGAGAGGGACTGTTACATTGGCTACCACAATGGGCTGTCAAACAGAAAAACGATTTTGAGGATGGTGTAGAACTGGGTGGTGGTTCATATTGCTATCCATCGGGTCACTATGAGTCGGAACCAAATGGAAGGCACCTAACAAAAATGATAACTAATCATATAAAGAATTTCATATTAAAAACATGCCTCCCACAGTCATAGATGCAATCAAGTCCAATCTGATGCAACACCTGGGTCAGGTGTTCTGTCTTGGGTGGTGAACCAGGAAGTAGGGAAAAACAGGAAGCTGGGATGGATCCAACAGGTTGGTAGAGGGGAGGCAGATGAATGCAAGGACAGCTAGTCAGGTTTGTTACTTTTTGTTCCTCTTGTCCCTCCCAGAACTGACCTGATAAAAAGACAACTCAAAAACTCACTGTCATGAATCACTTCTGACTCGGTGTCCCTGTAGGACAGGGTAAAATTCCCCTGTGAATTTACCCCTGTGAATTTTCATTTATAAAATGAACTCTTTATGGGAATATAAAGTCCTGTCTTTCTCTCAAGGAGTGGCTGGTGGTTTTGAACTGATGACCTTGTGCTTAGCAGCCCAACTCATAATCATTACATCAGCAGGGCTCTTCAGGAAGACAAACCAGTCAGTAAGTGAAGCTTATGTTTGCAGAGTTGGCTGGATTTAAGGTCAATCGTCAGTTTGGCAAGACCCCTGAGAGCTTCCAGGATCTGCAGGTACTCTGGTTGGTCCATGGTAAGATGCAGGATCTATACCAGCAAGATGGAAGTGAGATTCCTCACAGTGTCAAATTGCATAAGAGTAGGCCTCATCCTTGATGAAACTCCCTTTCAATGGTATTTTAGCTATAACCTAATCCAGGGGCTAGCACTACCCCCTAATCTTCCTATCACCATTTAGCTATTCATGGTAGATTCCACCACTTTATGCAACATAATATCATGGGGAGGCTGCAAGTGTCAAACTAAGAATCCCAGTCTATGCCCTCATGCACACATACGCGCGTGCACACACACACACACACACACACACACACACGCTGCCATGCCATCGGGTCAATGGTGTCTCCTAGTGACCCCCTGGGGATTACCAAACTGCTAACTGTTCACAGGAGTAGAAAGTCAAGTCTTTCTTTCTGAGTCACTGGTGGTTTTAAACTGCTGAACATGCAAATAGCAGTCCTAGCAACCACTACACAATCAGGGTCAGACACAAAATCTAACTATCATATTTTGTTTGAGTCCTTTAGTGTAGCCACTGGGTCAGTCCACCTTGCTGATAATCTTCTTGTTTCACTGACTCTGTACTTCACCAAGGGTGATAGCCTTCATGAACCGTGAGGAAGGCAACATACAATCAAACATACAATTAGGTATCACTTAACACCCACCAGGACAGTAATGATAGAAACAAAGTGTGACAGATATAGAAAATAACAAATATTGGAGGATTTGGAATGACTCCCCACTTTGTGCAGTATTGCAACCACCTTAGAAAACAGTTTGAGTCCCCAAAATGTTATGGATATGAGAAGTTGAGTTTTAAATTGTCATGGGATAAATTCTAATAGCTTATTGACCAATACCCAAATCGAACTTGCTGCTATTGAGCAGATTCCAATTCATAGAGACCTGATAGGACAGTGTGACACTTCCCTTGTGGGTTTTTGAGGCCGCAAACATTTATAAGACTAGAAAGCCTCATTTTCTTCCCCCAGGGAGTGGCTGGTGGTTCTCAAACTCTTGACCTTGCAGTTAGCATCATGGTGCATGGACCATTTCACCACCAGATTTAATTATCTATCAGAATAGAAGTTTGTTTTATGAAGGCATATTTGAAAGTGGAAACTGGAGAAGACATAAAGGACTAGATGGCTATTATTTCCTCAATTGATAAATCTGTATTTTGGAAAAGTTTCTTAAACTATTTTAATAATGTAACAAATAGATTAATAATCATTAGATGGTATAGCCATAGAGTATAATGGGTAAATAGAAATGATTTGTATTACTACCTCTTCCACTCAAAGTTATATGAATTATATTACTATTTAAAATATTAAAGAGTGAGCATGATAGATATGGGAAGAGGATGCATATATATGGACTGTAAAATCTTAGAATTTAATATGATTGTCTGCATAAATTCCAGTGCTTGTGTTATTGCTGTTAGATTAATTATAAGAGTTCTATGAGACTAATTATGTGATATATATCACAATCTATGTCCTTGATTATACATAATTATAAACTATAAATGTTGAACAATTTATTTTGCTACATTAACTTAGTACAATTTACTAGTGCAACTGTTTTTAGTTGTTATATGACTATACAGTGCAGTTTTCAATTATTCACATACCTTGTCCTCCTTTGGAATTTTATGAAACAGTTGAGTTCGTTCATTATCCATATTGGTATATAAAGAGTAGCTTGCATTTTTATTCTTTACAGAATAAATGATATGCTCAAATCCAACTGAGGTCTCTATTGGTTCAATTCCATAACTGACATTCTCAAACTGTATTAATCCCCTAGAATGACAACAACAAAATTGAGTTTTAAATTACAATAAGGTTGGGGCTGAGCCCCGGTGGCATAGTGGTTGAGTGCGGGACTGCGGCCCACTGGCTTGGTGGTTCAAATCCAGCAGCAGCTCTCCAGGAGCAAGGGTAGGCCTCCCACTCCCACCAGAGGGCAGTGATTCGCCCCTCAAAAAACAAAAACAAACAAAAACAAATAAATTACAGTAAGGTCATGGTGTGATATGAAAGTCAATGGTGTGATAAAAAGTCATTTATCACTTTTGCTCATTAAAAAATAAGGTAGAATTATGAAATAACATTCACAGTTACTGAAAGGTATAGAATTATATTATCACTGATATTGATTCAACTGATAAGCTAATGTTATATATGATAATATGCTATATTATCACTGATATTGACTCACTGATAATGATTCAACTGATATATTAATATTATACCATGATTCCTTACTCCATGTTTCCCTCTGACTGATATTATTTCCTTAGTATGACTCCACTCTCCACTCTATATATCTCTGATAATTAGAAAATATTGAAAATAACTAGTAAAACATTCCATTTGGTACATAATAATGTCCAAACCTCAGTCCAAGGCAGGTACTAATGGTCACAGAAGAATTCGGAAAACCTTCAACATGACCTTGGTAATTACAGAGGTTCTGAAATTAAAAGAGAAAAAATAAATATATTGAAAATGTTGTGAATGATAAGAGGTGGGGTGTATTGTATTTTTCTCTTTTTAACCAGAAAGAGGTTTACTTGTGTTGTACTGGCTATACAATATCATTTAACTGTATGGACCATAACAAACTATGGACAGAACTGAAGAGAATGGGAGTTCCAGAACACTTCAGTGTAGTCATGGGGAACCTGTACATTGACCAAGAGGCTTCCACTCAACAGAACAAGAGAACACTGAATGTTTATATTCAGTAGCTGTGTGTTTCAGGGCTGTATTCTTTCCCCATACTTATTCAATCTGGATGCCGAGCAGCTAATCTGAGAAGATGGACTATATGAGAGGAGCAGGCATTAAAATTGAGGGAAGGCTTATTAACAAATTATAATATGCAAAAGACACAAGCTTTCTTGCTAAAAGCTATGAGGACCTGATGTACTTGCTGATGAAAATCAGACTGTAGTTTTCAGTATGGACTGCAACACATTGCAAGGAAAAGCAACATCATCACATCTGATCCAATAAGCAACTTAAATGAAGAAAAGATTGAAATGGCCCAGGAAGTAATTTTGTTGGAGTCTACAATTGCTTTTCATGGCAGCCATGGTCAAGAAATCAAACCTCATTGCTTTAGGTAAATCTGCCCAATTTTGAAATGGTTAATGAGCAGAGATGAGATTGTGAAGGTGGCATGACAACAAAGCCGTGGACTTTAGAATCATCCCTGCTTGTGAAAGAGGACAATAAATGAGAAATACAATAGAGAAATTGATATATTTTAATTAAGGTGGTGTTGGCGAAGACTGAAAATGCTTTGAGCTACCAGAGAACAAGCAAATCTGTTGGAAGAAGTGCAGGTAGAGTACATCTTTGAAGAAAGGTTGGTGAGATTATGTCTCATTTATTTTGGGAATGTTATCAGGAGAAATGAGTCTCTGGACATGGCTATCATGTTTGGTAGATAGTCAGAAACATACAAACAAACCAGGGACAGCCTCAAAAATATGAACTGACACAGTGGCTGAAACAATGAACTCAAACATAAATAATTTTAAGTACATTTATTTATTTAGTGGGGAAATTTTTATTATCATTTTTATCTTCCCAACAGTTTTATTGGCACATAATTTACATAGAATATAACTGAATAGGTCAATTGCTCCATCAGATCAAGGGGAATTGTACAATCACCATGACATCAATCTTAGAGTAGTTCCCTCTACCCATGATTAAACTGCCTTTAAAATGAGTTTTGCATCATCACTGCCTGGCTGCCCCCCAACTGGTCTGTCTCCTCCCCGTGTCTCCCCTGTAAAGGGGTGACAAATGATGCATACAAGTTTCCTCTGGTTCCTGAAGCCTTCCTCCCCGTCCCCCAACCATCATGGTCCCAACTCTACCTTGCAAATCCAGATGGACTGGAGAAGTCACACTGGCATAGAGGGGAACAGGAGATATGGGGAAACCAGGATGGATGGGCCCCTTCTGGCCAATGGTTAGATTGGAGATGCTGGAGGGGTGGAGGGAAGGGGGGGTGGAGAGATGGAACCAACAGCAAGGATATATACACAAGCTCTTATTTGAAGGACGGGCATCAAAGGAGTGGGTTGGGCGAGGGGTCGGGCAGTGTACGATATGACAAAACAATAACAATGTATAAAGTATTGAGGGTTGGAGGGGAGGGGAGACCAGGGGAAAAGGGGAAGGAGTGGTTAAGCCGATACTAGGGGCTAAAGGGAAAAAGGTGGACGATTGGAGAGCGGTGATAGAAGTGGACATGTGAGGGTGCTTGACGAGTATGCTTATTTATGTATTGTGAGAAACGATGTATGAGCCCCTAATAAAATGATTGAAAAAAAATGAGTTTTGCAGTCACATTCAGTGTACTTCCTCCCCCCTGTCTGCATTATTTACTCTCATAATACCCTTTCCCTCCCTATTGTTTCCCCCACCTCTGCATTCTTATAACCACTTGTGTCAGTTATTGTCATTCGGCATCCACTCTTCCTGTGTTTCACAGCTGGAAAATCCAACAGAAAACAATAAAAACCCAATCAATCGCACAAAGGTGGGAAGGATGAGATACTATTAGTATAAAGACAAGATTACAAATAATGTGTAAGAAGAACATCCCCATCAACATTCAATAAGCCAGGGAAGAAATTTCTGTCATGGAACAGCCAAGAGACACTTGGATCAAGTATCCAAATTGTGTCTATAGAGAGGTCAACAGGTCAAGTGTCTAGTGTGACCCAGCATAATCAACATAACAATAGTGTCTGCCTGAGAGGAAGTCTGTTCAGGATTCTTGCACTTGGACACAGCAGATGAGCCAGCTGCTCAGTCTGACTCAATAATCTACAAATGGGTTTTGGGCTCTCACTATCCTCCATAGCCTTCTACAAATTGGGTGTTCATAATTTTATCTCTTAGCTTGCCAAGATTAAACAAAGAACAACATAGAAATTATTACTTCAAAATATAAATTGATGAAAGTAATTTAAAATATTTGGATAACATTTAAACATAAAATAATTCATTAAGTATCAACCTAAGATAGATTTAATGGGATTTAGAGCAATAAAGCAAATAATAACAGATATAACCAGATATTTATATCATGACATATTTATTGCAATAATTGCTATTAATTATTGGAGAATAATATCAACAAATATTTTATTATCATACTCTCAAGATCATGGAACATTTTATTATCATAATCTAATATTTCCTTTATCCTGAAATCCATCCTCTGTTTTCTTAAATATTGAAAAATACCATTTAATTCTGTATTTTGTTATTGTGTTAGTTGATATAGATAACTAAAAAGTGGATGTGATTTTATTTTTAACTTGAACAAAATTAATGTGTTTCATTTCTGTAATTCAATTGATAAATCTCACTTTATGATAACCATTTAACTATTTTTAATAAATAGAATTGTACAATTCAAGAACCTAAGCTCCTTTGATGCCTTTTCATTAACATTCACCTTGCATTTATTCACTGCATTTTTCCCATTCACTTGTTTTCATTATTGCCTCTATAACTCTCAAAGAAATAAAATATCTTGATTTCTATTTTATAAATCACTTTCATCCATCTCCATTGAGGTACTATATTTCTATTTTATAAATCAATTTCATCTATCCTATTTTATGTAATATATTGTGGGTGCATTCCAGGATCCAATATACCTTTCTCTTAGATTTCCAAGATTAAACAAAAAACAACATAGAAATTATTACTTTAAATTACTTCACTTGTCCTTTTTAATTTTAGTTTAATATTTATTTTAACACTTTTATTGGCACATAGTTCACATGTCACACAATTCAATAATTCAATCACATCAAGAAGAAGTTTGCAACCATCATGGCAATCACTTTCAGAGCATTTTCTTCATTCTTGTATTTAAATTTCTCTAGTTTGACTCCTCTCTTTAGAAGCTTGGGGGTTTACTAATTCAAATAATTGTCCTTCATTCTAATTATGAGTGTTGCATATTCATATCTTCTTACCTGAAGTACATCTATTCATCCTGAAACTAATATCTTTAAAAACATAAATGATCCTTGCTTTAATTGCAATGTAATTTGATCATGTTAGCAGAATCTATGTTAGGACTAGCTCAGGACATATCTTTAACAGTAGCTAATTAGATTTTTAAAAATTTGGATAAGAATGGCTACAATTTACTTAAGAATGGTTAAATATTTTTTAATATTAAACTCCAAGTCTTTAAACACTAAGAATATGAGGCCCCTAAATAAAAGATCACGTGTATGGGCATTATAAATCAAAAATACAAACAAAACGAGATGCTCACCTGAAACTTTTGGATAAGAGGTTTCATAACTTCTGAAGACTTATAACCATAAACCCTAAAATTATAGGGTAAAATATTTCTATCAAATGAAAGATAAAAGACAATTTGTGTGAGAAGTCTTGTTTCCTAAAGCTTTTTGGTAAAATTGATTTATTCTATTTTATTTATCAAAATACACAAATTTCCCTTAAATATATCTTCAAAATGATGGCTTTGAAAATTCTTGCTGCAGGCTGCTGATATTATGCTCTAAGCCATTTCTATAATGGACGCACATTCCTGTGTCAGCACGCTCACTCTTGCTGCTACCCTTTCTGGAATGACCTTTATCATAATTCATTCCCCACACAAACTGAAATTATATTTAAATAATGCTTTCTCAATTGTAACTTCTCCAATTCCAAATGCGCCACATTATTTTTTCCTACAGTACTTATTCATCAGGTGAATCTATATACATATATCTGAATAAAAATGGCTCCAGCATTTTCAAGTGAAAAACTCTTGTTTCTAGATTATAAAACCTAGGCAAAAATAAAGCAAAGAAAGTGTTACCTACTTTTGTGTGAGGTTCACAGTGTATGTTTTCCCTTCAATTGATACTCTATAAGATACCTGGGAGGAGAGCATGCAAAAAAGATACAGTAAACTGACACTATTAAAAAGCACAACTGCACAAGTCTTGCTGTGGATTTATAATAAAATGTCATTTTGAATCATGTAGTATAAATATAAAGTTTGAAAACTGGAATTCAACACAGACATCATCTCTTACTTAATTTGAGGTAAAGGATTGTAGTTCATAATAAATTTAACAAAATTAATCATATCATTTATGTAATTCTTTGCTAATTTATTGAACTTATTCCACAAATCAATATGGTCTGAAAATTTTAAAAATTCAAAGAGTAGTTGTTAGTTTCATAAAGATTAAGGACATATTAAAATTTTTTAAGCTAGACAAGGCAGCCTGAAATAGGTAATTAAATAGAAAGGATTATTTTAAAATATTTTTCAAAATGAGTAACTAGCGTGTCATCAATCATTTCCATAGTGTTATACAATTTGTCTCGTCTATATTAGAAAAAGCACTGGTGACATTGCGGTTAGATATTGTTGAGCTGAGAACCCAAGAGGTCAGTGAGTCCGAACACCATTTTCTCTGTGAGAGACAGACAGAGAGCCTGAAAAGTTTCCGTCTCAGAAACTCACAGGTTCGGTTCTTCCCTGCCCTGTACTATTGCGATGAGTCAGCATCTGCCGGATGGGAGTCTCATTTTATTTTGCTGGTATATTATTCACATTGATTGATTTGACTTAGCCAAATTGTTCTAGATGAAGCTGATTTTTTAAAAAAAAATCCTTATAATACTATCAACTCAAAACTGCTCAAATAAGACATCTTAATAATCACACGATTCACAATAGTATTAAAGAATATACTCTTTAGTATATTCACATAAGAGCTCTAAGGCATGATAGAAAAAATGATAGCATAATATAATACTAAGAGAAATGAAATAATTTCATCTTTTTTGACAGAACATTCCCAGATTGGGAAACACACTTTAAACTCACTGCCATCGAGTCAAAGCAGCCCTATGGGAAGGACAGGGTAGGACTGCCCTGGGTGTTTCCAAGACTAAATCTGAGGGACTGGCAAGTCTGGTCCTTCTCCCAGGATACGTGAACTACAAAGCTGAAAGGGAAGACCAAGGGATCTTCCTCCGAGACTGACAGAGAAGCAAAGTCTTCCTCCTAGAGCTGTGGCTCCAATTTTAATTTCTAACTGGAAAGGAAGTAAACGTCTGTATCTTAAAGCCATCCATTTTGGTTTGGGTATAACTGTACCAGACAACTAAGGCAAGCACCATCATTTTTTTAATGCCTCGAGGTCCATGTAGAATTAAAAAAAAACTTCAATATTAAATATAATGTTTACTAAAACTACATCAATAAAACAAAAAACAAACAGAAAAAAACACCTCCCAAAGCACGGCCATCGAGTTGCTTCCAACACAGTGATTCCTTTAGCATAGGGCAGAACTGCCCTGTGGGTTTCTCAAACTACATTTTTCTGGGAGTAGAAAACCTTATTTTCCTAAATCAAGTTATTCCCTCCAAAGAGAGTATATGCTTACTTCCTCATACTTGTTTATTATGAGAAGTCCCCATAATACATATTTGCAATTTTGACATAGAATTCTCTTAAAGATTTTTGCTCAAATGTGTGCCTTTTATGTCTATTAAAATGGTAAAAATGAGGTATTATGAAACAGATATGTAGTGAGAAAAACTAGCATATGTTGATAGATTAACATTTAATATTCTGCATTAGGAAACAAACAAGACATGGCTGAAGGAACTGCATCAAGTAAGTGTAACATATTAATGATCAAACCCTACCCCCAAATAAACAATAAGCTAGAAATATGTTTCAGGTTCACGATTCAGTTTTGTACAAATAATTCTAGAATTTAGGGGAAGAAAATATCTAATTAAAACAACAGCAACCCCCCACAAACCAGAACAGTATAATTCTGATTCCAAAGCTAACTAAAATTATATCAGAAGAATATATAGTAATTATTAATATGTGTACAATAAAGTAGCAAAACTACAACCAAAACAAAAGAATGATCGCCCAGTACATTCTTTGCCTGCCATCGAGTTGATTCTGACTCATAGTGACTATGCGGGTGAAGATAGCAGTGCCGGGGAGAGTTTCAGAGAGTAGCTCTTTATCGGAGTAGAATGCCTCATAGCGCTCACAGAATGGGCTGGTGGATTTGAACTGCAGACCTTTCAGCAGATCGGTACAGTAATGTCTACGTCACGAGGGCTCCTCCAAATCATATACTTCCTCACAGCTTGATTTGGGGAGGACAAGAGACAGATCATTCCCTAGCTGAAATCGGTAAGCAGATTTCCTGAACAGTGACTAGAGATAGCACCCAAGGAACTGTGCATGGCAATAGTTAACAAAGGAGATTTTGATAAATGGCAGAATGACCACTCTATACGAAATTAATCTTCATACATATTTTAATTCTGATTCATATCAAAAAAAGATATGAATATACCTTAGAATAAATCAAAATCAAATCAAAATCTATTAAATGACTATGAGATGTAGTCAACATAAAACTAACTCTTTAGAAATCAAATAGGAAAATGATTTCGAGTATCAATACAAACAAAAATAGCTCTTTAATTACTTGCGATTCGAAATCTTCATCTACTGGCAGCCCTATTTTTTCTGGAATTGTAATTTGGAAACCCGCTTGTACAGGTTCTGTAAGATACCAAATAAATTATTAGCATACTCACTACCTCATCGCTTCCTACTATACTTCCACATCCCAATTCAAAATATGCCTTCTACATGTTACCATATTTTCCTATCCCCTCGATCCACACTTCTATGAGTTTTACATGGAAAGAAGATGGAGGTGTAGGACTATTTCCCTAGGGAGGGCAGGGCTTAAGAAAGTCCGATCCTGAGGAAATTTCTCTGGAGTCAAGGGACCATCCATCTTTTCGAGGTCAAGTTGAGGAGGCCCCTCCCCCATTCCAGCATGGATTATTATGGGGGAAAGGAGAATGGTGGGGGTGGGCACAGATCTGCAGATTAAGAATTGATGATTCCCCCCAAAAGAACAGGGGAGGGCCCTTTCTATTTACCAGACACGGTCTGGAGCCCACGAAACACAAAGAACGCCAAGAGGCTCCACATGGTTTGATCTGGATTTCAGCCAGCACAATGGCAGTTAATCGCAGAATAGCAGTTAGGCGCGTGGCGGAGGGGGACACAGCCCACCCAGCAAGTTCATCCTCCTAACAAACCAGTGACTGGGAAAGCGGAGACTGACTGTGAGCGTGGGGGGTCCCCTTTCGAACAAGAACTATCTTGATCATGAAATCGCTAGCAGCCAGAAGTTGCCACTTCATTTGACTCTCTAACTAAACCCGCAAAACACAGCAGAATGATCTCTGAAGGAAAGATCGAAGAAACATTGAATGGGACGATTAATTTGTTCTTTCTGTTTAAAGTGAACTGGTTAAAAAAATAAAATGTAACTTACAAGAAATTGATAATTGCACGTCTAGATAGATATTCACAAAATAAGCATACCACAGATCAATAAATATATTACCAGAGTTACATGGTACACTTCACCAACCTTTTCCTAAGATTTTTTTTTTTTGCTTTTCCTTGGACTTTATGTAAGGAATAATATACTGTCCATATTGTTTGAAGATTTGGTGTGATTGATTCATGATTATATGAGTAGCATGGAATGATTCATTCTGATTGTGCTAGTCCATTATATAAGAAGATACTTTTTTTTTAAGTTTACTGTTAAAGAACATTTAGATTGTTTCCAGATTGGAGTTATGGCTATTATTATTGGGTATTCTCCATGTGCAACACAAGGAAGCAAGCACAGCCTCATCTTGTGTCACCCTCTGAATCATAGCCAGATCCCAGGACACTCCTGCAGCCACTATATCTCTCCATTCCACTGAAGGTCATCATCTTCACTAACCTTGTCCTTTACTAAGCATGATGCCTTTCTGCAGGGATAGGTGTCTCCCAAGAACATGCATAAAGTACATAAAATAAAAATCTGACTTAGGTTCTACTAATTATTCTGACTGTATTTCTCCCAACAACATATATGTTCATTCTTCTGGAAGTCAGTGATATATGCAATTTTCTTTGCCAACACCCTCATTCAAATGGATTAATTCTTTCACTTTTCTTATTCTCTGTAGAGTTTTAAAATTCATGAGAGGAACAAAAATGTTTTGGCTTGAATCATATGCACCTCTGTTCTCGAAGTTGTGTCTTTGCTTTTGAATATGTTTTTGCTTGCATTGCAGTAATGTTCCCACTGCAATCTGCTTCTGAAAAAAAAAGCCAATAAAAATCTTAGATCTCACAATAGATACAGTGCTTTCAGATACCCCTTGGGTTAGAAGATAACAATGAACGTATTCCAGCTTTCATGAAGATAAATTGGCCGCATATCATTCTGCTATACATAGTATCACCATGAGTGATACTTTCTTTTAAACCTTTCATTTCTTTCTGCATAATTTAATTATTGTCTACTTTGTTGAGTTATAATCTTAGATCATGTAATTTAAATATTTTGTCCCCTTATATATATTTATCCCTGGTAGCACAGTGATTTTAAAATGGGCTGTTAACCTCAAGGACAGAGACAACTCAAGAGCGACTAACAGCTAAAACACTTTATGAGTATTCTATAACCTTAAATTTACTTATTCTTCTTTAATTATGTTAGATTTATTTAAATGTTTAGCGTATAAGCCTTGACTACTTTGGTAACATTTATTTCATGACTGTTGACATTTCCATTGTGGATAGTCCCCAATAACTCTGTGGCAGTGAGTTGTGGATTATTTAAAAAATAATTCTTATTTGCCACTAATTATCAAATATCAATATAAAATTGTTATTATAAGTCTGAATAAAGTTGTATGTTTATTGTCTGTAGCCAATGCTCAGGAAGAATTGGTTAGATACTCTTGCCCTGAGACAGAGAGCTCTGGAGAGTATGTTCTCCAGGCCTCTCTAGCCATCTTCGGGGGGAGCAGTCTCTCCTTGGGTCTTGCGTACACGTGTCCTTGTTCGGGTGTCACAGTACTGGGGACAGTAGAGGAGTCACATAGTCATAAATCAATCCCTATCAGTCTCTCTATGACTATGTTGGTAAAAATGTCATGGACCAATCTGGTAAATCCTTCCATGTAGCATAACATAAGTGTCCCAGGCATGCCTCCTATTTCTATTCCTGGAATCCCACCAGCATCTGTGACTTGGCATGCTGAAGGCACTTTCCTTTGTTCTATACCTCCTTATTTAGCTAGCTTCCAAACTTGAATCTTCAGTCATCATTTTGATCTTGTGCTAATGGCCTCCTTCTTCTGGATGAGGTGTGTGTCCATGTGTTGTCTTTGTCTTTTTTAAGGCTTCACGAATGTTCTCCTTTAAGGATATTTTAAAAATAATAATTTATTGATCTTACTGATCATCACAAAAATTCACCATTTTTGTTCTTGGTTTTCTCTTTTTGATATTTGTTTCCTACTTTATTCATTTCTATGTTTTTAAAAAATTTTCTTTCGATTCTTTCTGCATAATTTAATTCTTGTCTAATTTATTGAGTTATTATCTTAGATCATGTCATTTTAAATATTTTTTACCCCTTATATATATTTATCCCTGGTAACACAGGGGTTTTGAAATGGGCTGTTAACCTGAAGGACAGCCGATTAAAACTACCAGCCTGCACCGCAGGAGAGAGACGTGTATTTCTACTTCCTTAAACAATTATGAACTTAGAAACCACCATGGGAAGTTTTATCCTGTTCTCCAGTGTCTCTATGAGGCAGAATCAACTAGATGCCAGTGAGTTGAGATATATTTAAAACCCCAAATTACCTCTAATCTTATAGATTATGGGATATCAGGATTTTATTATACATGAGCCTAAAATAATTCCTAATTTCTATGTCATTTTTTGTTTTTAACTTGTGTGGACTATTAGGAATCCCTTGAAGTTAGGGCACTACCTAATTTGACTCAATTGTCAAATATCTAATGAGAGTCCAGTAAATTTCTTTTTACTGATTTTTATTTTAATCTTGTCATCAGAAGGTATCATCTGTATTCTACCTACTATCTCTGCATTATAAATCACCTAAAACTAAGTTGTACACAATAAATATTCTATTATGTTCCTGAATTTTCTCGGTCAATAATTCAAAAATGACATAGTGAGAATCATATTTCTCTGGTTCAGGATGCTGATACCTCAGAGTGGCTCAAAGGGCAGAGGATTGGTAAAAATGGGGACAGACTTTAAACTTCCAAGATAGTTTCTTTACTAATATATCTTATTCTTGCATTTGGATGACTCAAATCCTGATTCAGCGTGAGTAAATATATGGACATTTATAATACTGGAACTATTCACACAATGGTAATTGGGTGTTGATAGGAAATATCCCAGATGAATGAGTACCTTTGGAGAGCAGAGATGCCAAAAATCATCAAATTAAAATTAGAGGGACTTACCTCACTCAGCCTTTTATGTCATAAAATGTCTTTCCTTCCTCTTTGGTAGAAGCAGTCACTAATATCTATTTTCAATCAATAGGAAAAAAACCTTAATTTAGTGACAAAACCATGGCAGCATCATCCTAGAAAACTGCCTGTAAGGCAGGAATTGTTGCTAAAGCTATCTTTAGAAAATTAAACTCACTAAGATTCTGAATAATTGCAATCTTTCTAAATTTAGTAAAATTTATTGTACTCCCAGTGTGTAGCATACTTTGATAAAAATGTGCTGTATTGTAAATTCACAAAGAAGATGAATTTTTTAATTCTCTAAAAGGTGATATATTATGTTAATGTACACATGTTTTGTCACAATTCAAACTGAATAATTATACTTATTTTTGGATACCTCTCTCATCTCTCAGTTCCATCTGTAGCTCTTAGTGCTATATCTCCTTCGTATACATCAAAACTATTTCCTCTAATTCCAGGATGTCAAAACCCACATAAATTAATCTACCTGGGCCAGGGTATAAGCTTCATGTTGGATCTCCCTCCTGGCTTCTTTGTGTTGAAACTGTTTTCCTCTGTTATCCCAGTGATATTTTATGGTATGTAGTTTTATGTAAAGATAGCCTGGTCATACTTTATGTTAAGGTTTCAATATTTTCGCATTGTGAACATGATGAAATAGGAAGTAACAGTCAAGGAATAATAAAAAACTTCATAATTTGATCTTTGTCTACTAATCCCACAACATCCTAAGCATAACCCTCAAATGCCAACCTCCCACTGCAATCCTTTTAAGTGCAGTTTAACACAGAGACACAGAGATAGAAGTTCAGATATGGAGCACATTCATGTCCTAAAAGATCATGAGATGTTGCAAACTAGAAATGCAGAAAGGGTAACGGTGAGATGAATGCTAGATCTACCAGAATGAGAATAGCTTTATATTATTGGACAAATGATTCAGCCTTTCTGAATCTCAGTGGTTTAAAATAGAGATATTAAATGCTTTGTAAAATATTACCAGGATTTTTGACTATATGATAAGCTTATAGGAACATAATAGTTATTCTATAACTGCTATTTAACAATAATTAACACCAACGAAATAGTTCACATCAATTTTATTACCAGTGAAATGAAGATCTGAGGAGATGAAGAAGGAAGGAGAGGACAAGAGAGAAGAATCAGAATCTATACATTCCCTAAAATATTTGTTAACACTTATTTACAAAAAAACATTGCTAGGGATTAGTAGTTTTAAAATGCATAAGACATTGCTTCTTCTATCTAGGAGATCAATTTAATTAAAGTGAGAATTTTAAAAAAGTGCAAAAGTAAGTAAATTAGTAAGTGATAAATTCTATAGTGAGGATTTTTTAAGGTAGTCAGAAAGAATCCATAGAGCTGAAAGTATGAGATAACAGAGTGAAATACTGACAAACTATATAAAGGGAGAGTATTAAATTCCTTGCAGAAGAAAGATATGCACATATATGTGCAGACAAGAGAGGTTGTTGTGTTAACGCAACAAATAGATTGGTAGCAAGGAATATAGAGTACAAAAGGTGAGGCTGATATATAAGCAGAAAATAAATCAAGTTGGAAAGATCCCATTTCATACCTAAATCTTAAAGGAGTATAAAAAATCCCATTTTCCCCTAAATCTAATAGACCTATAACTAGCAAAAATGCAATATTAACCACAAACTTCCAAATAAAGAAAATTCTTGGTCTATGGGGCTTCACTGATAATTGTAACAAATACTACAAGATTAATTATCATAATTTCTAATAAAAATAGAAGAGAAGACATGGCTTTCTAATTCATTCTTTAAAGCCAGTATTACCTTCATACCAAAGCCAGATGGAAACACAAGAAAAGGAAACTTGAGACCAATAACTGCTCTATTAATATAAAAATCTTCAACAAAATGCTAATATGATCTAGCAGTACATTAAATGGAATATTCACTGTGAAATTTTATGTCAATTTGCACTCCTGTCAGGGTGAAGTCCAAAGTTTCAACCAGGTTATAGGTTGCTGATGTCTCTGGGGAAGTGTGACCTTTTTATTAGAGTCAACCTGGGGACCACTCCTCTCCCTTCTTTGCCACTTTTCTTCAGACTTTGGATATGTGAATCTGAACAGGATTCCAGCTTTGGACCCATGGTCTTAAGAGGACTTGGGCTAGGATGTCTTCTTTATATAAGATTACTTCTTGAGATACATATATCTGGTTTTCTCTTGACAGCCCAGTCTAACACAAAGAACACTATCAAGTGGAAATTTTAAAAGGAATGCAAGAGTATTTCAATATTAAGACTATTAATAAATGCAATATCACATTAATAGAATAAAAAGAAATAAGAAAACACATAATTCACATTTTTCCATTTAGGGAACTTGACAACAAAGTAAAATATTTCAGGTTAAAAGTATTCAAGAAACTTGAGAATTGAGGAGATGTTTCTTAACATAATAAAAGGGATATGAAGAATCACTGCAAATATCAGACATAATGGTGAAAGATGCAGAGCTTTTCTCCTAAACCAGACACAAAGACAAAAATATTTACTTTCCCATTGCAAGCCAACATTGCACTGAAAATTCTAGACAGCATAATTCAACCAAAAAAAGTAATAAAATGTATCCACATCAGCAAATAAATATAAAATTACCTCTTTCTTTAGCTGCCATCATACTATATAAAAGTGATCTTTAAAAGTCCAAAAAAATTAGTAGCGTTAATAAGTTCAGCCAGTCTGTCTTCTTTACAGAATGAAGATCAAAATGCCCAAAGCAAGTGTATTTCTATGTATTAAAAAATCCTAACCCCCAATGAACCCAATCAACAGCTGTTTATTCAGACTCATAATGACCTTCAGGCCAGGCAAGAAGTGACCCTATGAGTTTCTCAGCCAACTCTTTATTGAAGTAGAAAGCACCATCTTTCTCCTGTTCATCAAGGAATCATTTGAAAGTGAAAGTAGTTGTGGCAGTCATGTACTTGATGTCAATTTCCTCATTGGGATATAGGGGTGGAGTCTAGCCTCTCAATCTGGAGATAGCCAATGAGTAGCCAATGAGGCCTCTGTGTGGGCATGACTTTCACCTGAGAATTCAGGAAAGTATCCCAGTATCTCCCTCGTGGAAATGAAAGACCACCTTTCCAGTTGTTGGGAGACGCAGGACTGACAAGACAAGATGTCAGTGTCCAAGGAACCGGGAGAGCCAGAGGAGAAGCCACATGGCCTTACCCCAGTGGAACCAGATCTCTGAAGCTGGAAAAGCCACAGAGAGACCCCTGCCAGTGCTGAGATGTTTCTATCACCAATGGAGACTGCTGATGGGCCCTGAGCCCTGGAAACAAGGAGCCACAAGGAGACCCCTGCCAGCGCCAGGACTCTGCACCCACTGGCCTGTGACTTCGTGAGTCGAAGGAGACTTGGTAGACTCGTATCGGACATATGGGCTAATATCAAACTTATGACTTTGAACTGGACTGGGTTGGAACACTTCCTCAATATTCCATTCCTCTTGTATATAAAACTTTCCCTTATATCTATATGCATGTCTATGAATTTGTTTCTCTAGTCTACATAGACTGAACATTAGTGAAGCCATTTCTTGTGTAAATTGAAATCTCCAAACTCAATGTCATTGAGTTAGGTTGAATCATGGGGACCCAAGAAGACAGAGAACTGCCCCCTGTGGGTTTCTGAAATTGTTTAGGCAGTAGGAAGCCTCATCTTTTTCTGTGAACTGACAGGTGGTTTTGAATTCAGCTACTGAGCTGGTGGTTTTGAATTGCTGACTTTATGGTTAGCTGCTCAAGGGGTAACCACTAGCATCTAAAACATAAATAGGAAAAAAATAAAATAAATAAGAATAAATGTAATAAGGAGATAATGGATATTTACTATGAAAATATTGCTAAAAGAATTTCACGATTTAAATAAGTGGAAAACATTCTATGTTTTCTAATGGGAGAGATGGTACTTTAATAGTATTTATACATACCTAACGTGTGTGTATCTGTGCTTATGTGTGTCACTGCCTGTGTGTGTGTTGCTTTTTCCATAAGGACACTATTTACCCTTTTTTTTATTTTTTGATTTTCCCTGGCCACCCAAATAGTTTAGCAGTTAGAAATATGTGTGTAGCTAGAGTACGGAAGATAGCTTTAGGAGTTATTCAAACCATAGCAGGATGGCCAGGTACTGGAAGTAGTTGGGTTCCTAAAGGGCAGTCCGGAATTTAATTTAATTGTACTAAATCAAAGCTTGTGAATGTTTAAAGTGGGAAGTAGAATCGTGACAGTTTAAAATGGGGGGGGATGGTTCCCTGTGGCACAGTTAACACCGCATGAGATGATCAGTACTTGCTGTGAATTTTGATAGCTCAACACAGGCATTCTTTTTGTACGTTTGTTTGTTTTTTTGTGGCATCACTGCCTTGGTGGGAGTAGGAGGCCCAGCCTTGCTCCGGGAGAGCTGCTGCTGGATTTTAACTGTCAACTCTGTGGACCACAGTCCCGCACACAAACAGTAGGCCCCCAGGGCTCAGTCTTTCAACACAGGCATTCTTAATCCACAGAAAGGGATTTTACAAGTAGCCCAGGTGCATGAGGAATATCGAATTGTCACTGCTGGTGAGTCACTCATCAGAGAGGAGGCGGATCAATAGTTGATTTAGAAGGATGCATACTTTCTCTGTGCCATCCTCTAGCTGGTTTGACCACCAAGTCAGGAGCTTGGTTTCCTTTAGGTAAGAAAGTTGTACCTATGATTTTATGCCTCATAATTTCACAGCATTTAGACTTCCCCACCACTAATAGACTAAGGCAACCATAACCTGCCAGACTAGGGGAGTAGATGATATGGATTACAACCGGTAGCAACAAGATGAGAGACCCAAACGAACAGTCATTAGGCAACTTTGAAAGCAGGAGACATCTAAAGAGTATAAGTCTTGAGAAGATTTTGGAATAGCCTTGTACATGCCTGCTGTGGGCATTTTAGCTTTCCCCTGGTATTTAAGAAGCTGGTTTAATGATGAATGGGTGAAGTTTTATTACACTTCGTTCCAGCAGGTAGACCCCACTCCATTTTCTCAAAATTTAGTTGACATCTACAGAATTGCTAAAGGAGTCCAGGCGGCTTAGAATTAGTTGCCTGTTGGGGCCTGTAATCTGAACAGTCAGCAGTTTGAAACCAACAGCTGCTCCTCAAAAGAAAAATGAAACTTTCTATTCCCTTAAAAGTTTACATTTTCTGACTGAGCCCCGGTGGCATAGTGATTGTGCGCGGGACTGCAGCCCACTGGGATGGAGGTTCAATTCCCGCTCCACAGAGCAAAGGCTGGGCCTCCTACTCCCACCACCTGAGGGCAGTGATGCCAAAAAAAAAAGTTTACATTTTCTGAAACACAAGGACAGTTCTAGCCTATGCTATGAGGTGACTAGGAGTCTACACTGATTGATTTGGAGGGTAGGGTTTTTTATAAGGTTGCTGAACTTAGCCTCTTGTAATCTCTCCTTAATGTTTGTGGCAGAATTATAAACATCTCTTAATAGCATTTTCCCTGTGGGACTCTTAAGATCCAGGTAAGTAGGTTTTACTATTGCCCCTTGAAACTTCTAAAATGCCATCTGGTTCTCTTGAAAGCTTTGGAGACTCCTGGCTAGTTGTGCCCTGAGGGGTGTACCTATCCTGGATTCCTTGTGTTTGGGGTTCTTATCTGTAGCAGTGTGCATACGCTGATCTCATCCTATTTGTAAGGTAGAATTGAGGTCATGACAGCGGGGTGAAGGAAGCATCAAAGAGATAGAGCAAATTTGTTTCATCATCATCGGTGCTATACCGCACTCTGACTGGCTCATCACTTCCCTGTGACCCCTCTGTGCAGGGATTTCCAATTGTCCACAGATGGGCATTGGCTCTCCACTCCATGCTCCCTCTGCCCCATCCACCTTGGGTATGGTTTTATCCTGGGTCTTAGATGGCTAATACCTGGTACTATCAACACCGCATGATCACGCAGGCTGGTGTGCTTCTTTCATGTGGACTTTGTTGCTTCTGAGCTAGATGTCTGCTTGTTTATCTTCAAGCCTTTAAGACCCTAGATGCTAAATATTTTGATAGTTTGGTAGCAGTATTTTTCTTTACCGTATTAGCATATGCACCCACTTTGTCTTCAAAAGATATCAAGAGACGGCAAATTCAGTTGGGGCCATGCAATTAGCTTAAAGCATAACAGTTGTCCACAAGTGCTTCTCTCAACAAGCAGGTATTTCTACTCAGTCCAGAGTTTCAGTCAAATGTTAAGAAGGACCTCCTTATGCTAACTAGCCTCTGGCCTGCCCAAGGGTCTTGAGCTGCAAAATCTTTTTTCTTAGAATTTATCCAAAGTTATGAAAACTTAACAAGCAAAAAAACCCTTTCTATTATTTTAAACACCTGTAATAGTAACCCTTCAAGAGTAAATAATGAGCATATTATTTAGCAGAGAGTTTAGAGATCTTATTTCTAAGGTTGTTATAAATAAGTTCAGTTCTTAAGCATGTGTATGTTGTAAAA
>PVJH01004004.1:110633-132393 GCA_004026705.1 Nesogale talazaci
CACCACCACCACCACCACCACGCCCCATTCAAACTTGACAGTCAGAAGGTTACATGGCGCTCTCCCACCCCTCTTTACCAGTCTCCATCCCAAGTTACCTTTCTCCATCACCGAAAGTTTGTCTACTCATGCCTCCTTCATACTGGTGTCACACTCACCATTTTCAGAATAACCTGACAGACTTATTTTCCCAACAAAGCCTATGACTTGATACTTGTGTTTCAGCCTCTTTCAATTTTTTAAAATTTTATTGGTATCAGCCCTTGGTATCAGCTCCTCTTTTTGCCCTTTTCTGCTACCCCCTTGATAAATTAAAGATTATTATTATTTTCATCTATTATACCAACCACTGCTATCTCCCAGCCCCCACAATTTCCGTTGTTCATCCCATTGAGATGGGGATAGAAGATATATGTCCATCTATTATGCTCCCTTGTTGGTTCACCCCATTGTTCACCCAGAACTAACTACCTCTGTGTATCCCTAGTATTGTCCTCTGTCATGGTATGCTCCTGTGAGGGGACAGCATATCTTCTCTGTGCCGTAGCAACTCTATGCAGGGACGTAGTCCTCTGGGTTTGGTGTGGCAAATATAGGTTGAAGACCTCTCCCTTTTCTTTTCCTTCTTGGTTTATTTCCATGCAGTTGTGGAAAGCTGAACCCTCTTCCCAACCTGTAGGTTCAGTGTTGTCCTCTGTAGCACATACTTCTAGGGAGGGGCCAGTTTGACTCTGATTGGGGCCAATTCTGTAGCCCACTCTTTTCATGTGTTTCTATACATGGTAATCTTCACCCACAAAGTTCGGTGTATGCACCATGGTGGGGTCTACAGGCACAGCCCCAGTTCTGTAGAGACTTATCTGCCATTCCCCCTTCTTCATGTTGGAATTACATGCATTTCCTTGATTTTGGTCTGACCCTCACCTGAATGCCTGTACCTTAACCTTTATAGTGTGAGACAAGTGGCTTTTCTTCTGTACTTACCATGCCGATTATACTTACCTCAGAAAACTCATTTGCAGTCTTGTCCTTTTGTGATTGACTAACTTTGCTTAGAATAATTTCCTCCAATCTTCGCATAAAAAGATGTTCTTCATGTGATAATTAGTGTTTTTTTAGTGATGCATAGTCTTCCAATGTGTGTATATGGCAGGGTTTTCTAATCCACTGGTCTACAGATGGAAATTTAGGTTGTTTCCAATTCCTCATGATTGTGAATTTCACTGCAATAAATATTTGCGTGCAGATGACTGGTCATGATTTATTTCTTACCTCTTCTGGGTGTATACCCAGTAGAGTGAGAGCTGGGTCATAATGTAGCTTAATTTGCATTTGTCTTAAATATCACCAGATCACTTTTCACAGAGACTACACTTAGCTACATGACCACCAGCAATGAAGAATTCCTACCTCACATCATCCCCAATACTTATTGCCCTCTGATTTTCTGATTTGGGCTATCCTCAAGGGTGTTAGTTGATATCTTATACATATATATTTAATTTGCAATTCTTTGATAGCTAATGATCAGAAACATTTTCTCATCTGTTTATTGGCCATTAGGGTTGCCTCCTTAGTGAAACTTCTTTTAAGGTCTTTTGCCTAGTTCCTCAGGGGGGTCAACTATTTTGGTTTTGCTCTTTCTTGCAGGCTAGGAGGGTATTGTAAATTTTAATAATTAACACTTTGTCTGTTGTGTCATTGTTAAAAATCCTTTCCCTGTCTGTGGGATCTCTTGTTGTACTCTTGGTGAAGTCTTCTGGCACACACAGGTATTTTATCCTTAATATATCTCACTTGTCTATTTCAGATTCATCTGGGTATGTAACCTTCCGTGTTCCGTTAGCCTATTCAATCCCTAAACCAAGATTCTTTGGTTTGGCCTGATTCCTGGATCGATGGTCCTAATAATTTGAGGTTTACTTCTAGCTCTGTGCTTCATTGTAAGTTTGTTCTTGTGCATTGGGTGAGGTGAGCATCTTTTTTTTGTTGTTCATTTTTCAACAGGTGGATATCCATTTTTTTTCTAGCACTACTTGTCAAAGAGAGTATCCAAGTCCCACATGATACTTTTTGGTCCCTTGTAAAATATTGGTTGCCTATATGCTGAAGGTTTTATTTCTGGATTTTCTGTTCTTTTCCAATGGTCTGAGTGTCTGTCATTACATCAGGATGATACTCTTTTGACCATTGTGGCTGTGTAGTAGATGTTTAAGTCAGGTAAAACAAGCCCTTTGACTTTGACCTCCTTCTTGAGGAGTTCTCTGCTAATTCTGGGATTCTTCCCTTTCCATATGAAATTAGTGATCAGTTTTTTCAGTTCTTCTAAGAAGGTGGTTGGTACTTGAATCGGGATAGTGCATTGGCTAAGATTAACATCTTTACTATACTGAGTCTTCCTATCCATGAGCATGGGATATTCTTCCCTTTCTGGAGGTCGTTTTGGATTTACTGTGGTAGGGTCTGGTTGTTTTCCATGAATAAGCCCTTTGGTCTTTTGGTTAAATATATCCCTAGATATTTCAATTTGTTCTTGGCTATTGTGAAGGGTATTCCCTTCTTGATCTCTTCTTCCATAGTTTTGTCCAATGTATATAGCAAACCAATAGACTTCTGTTTGTCAATCGTGTCTCCTGCAACTCTTCCAGACTCCTCTATCACTGTCAGTACTCCTGTTGTGGAGTTTTGGGGATTTCCAATGTGTAGAATCATGTTGCTTGCAAATAGCAATAGTTTACTCTCCTTGTTGGATATCTTTAATGTCCTTCCACTGTCTTATGTTGTTTATGACCACCAATACAATGTTGAATAGAAGTGGGGACAAAGGGCATGATTTCTGTTCCCACTTTTCAGTGGGATTATTTTAATCTTTTATCCACCTACTATGATGTTGACTGCTGATTTTTTTCAGATAGCTTGTAGTAACTTGAGAAATCTTCCTTGTAGTTTTATCTTCTTGAGCGTATTAATTAGTAATGGGTGTTGGATGTTGTCAAATGATTTTTCTGTACCTATCTGTATTATTGTGTTATTTTTATACTTTTTCTTATCAATGTGGTACATAATATTGATGGATTTTCAGATGTTAAGTCATCCATGCATCACTGGAATGAATATCACCTGATCATGGTGGATGATATAGTTGATATACTTTTATTTTTTATTTGCAAATATTTTATTAAGGATTTTTGTGTGTATGTTCATTAGAGATATTGGGCTGTAGGTCTCTATTCCTATAGACTCCCTCCCCTGTATGAGTATTAAAGTTATATTGGCTTTGTAGAAAGAACTTTGGTGTTGGATATATGTTTCTATGCCAAGGAATAAGGTGTGGAGGACTAGTGTCAGCTACTCCCTGAATGTTTGGTAGTTTTCTCCTGTGAAGCTGTCTGGCCTGGAGGGTTTTTTGGCATATCTACCTCTATTGCTATTGATTTTTTGAGGTTCTTGACCTCCATCTGGAATGATCTAGGAAAGGATTGGTTTTCCAAGTATTTGTCTATGCCTTCCACATTGTTGAATACATTGGAGTACAGATTTTCGTAGTACTTGTGATTCTGATTTTAATATCATTGTTGTCTGTTGTGATTTCCCCGTTCATCCTTTATTCTGGCTATTAATGATTGATCCTTCCTCTCCTTGGTTAGGCTTACCAGCACTCTATTTATTCTCTTGATCCTTTCAAACAGTCAGCTTTTTTTGCTACATTGATTTTTTTGCATTGTTCTTGGTCTTCCCACTCATTAAACTCTGATTTTTATTAATTCTTTTTTTAATTATTGGAAAGGCTGTTCTGTTGACTCTGCTTCACAACCTCTCCTGGAGGTTTTGTGATAGCATATCAGTTTTAAGTCCCTCTTGTGTTAGTCTGGATAGGGGTAGGTGTCATCATGTGGCTTCTCCAGCTCAGGTCACCAGCATAGTTTCATGTGTCTTGTTCGCTGCAATGTCTCCAAGGAGTGAACATGTGTCCCACCTATAGCTAACTATTTATCTTCTTAGAGTCTCCAAATGAGGTCATCAAGCTGAGTGACAAGCTTAACTCCAACCCTCCACTGGTAAGTCTCAATTGACAACAGCTTATGCAACTACCACATTCTTCTTTTTTCATTTATGCATTTATCGCCATCAAGCTACCTCAGATAGGTGCTTTTATGGTATCCATAGGCTTTGGAGCATTGCATTCTCATTCTCATTAGTTTCTAGAAACTTCCTAAATCCTCTCTAATTTGGGCAGTATCCATGTTTGTCACAGAAGATTGCTATACACCTTCCAATTGTTTGACCTTGTTTTTCTACTTGCCCTTTTATTGATCTCCAGCTTTAGGGCATGGTGATCCAAAAGGAATGTCTGAGCAATCTTTATGTGTTTGAATTTATTTAGGCTTGAGTTGTATTCCAACAAGTGGTCTATTTTTTTTAATGAGTTATGTGTACTTGAAAACAATATGAGTTATTTTTCTTTTATTTTGGAGGGCAAGCTCTATAAATTTCTTTTAGTTCCAGTTGCCACATCCCTTCTTTTAGAGTAATCTATTTTTGTCTGCTAGCTGTGTATTAAAATCGCCTACTATGATTTTCAAATGTGTGATTTCTTTTTTCATCTTTTGAATAGTGTGATGAATTTCATGGTTCTCTGGTTAGCCACATATATACTTATTAGTTCCTGGTCTACTGACACTTTGAGAATTACATAGAATCCCTCCTTGTCTCTTATTAAGGTTTACACCTGGGGGTGAATTTTGCCAGAGATTAGGAATACAACCCCTATTTTTTAAAATTGTTGGTTACCTGGTATATTTCTTCTCCCCGCAGCCTTTTATTCTTAGTCTCTCTCTCTCTCTCTCTCTCTCTCTCTCTCGCTCTCACTCTCGCTCTCACTCTCACTCTCACTCTCAGCTTAAGATCTGTCTCTTGCAGGCATCAAATTGATGAGACTTTTTCTGAGCCAGGCTGCTAGCCTTTATCTTCTAAAGGATCAGTTGAGGCTGATGACATTTAGAGTCAATTTCACAATCTGTGGAGTCATTGCTGTCATCTCGTATCTTTTGTTTTAGGTGTTTTTCCACCTCGCTTCATATCAGTGTGCTGTGTTTGGGTGTGTAGTTCCATTTTTGGTTTCTTTTCCCTCTGAGGCCAAATTATTTTTGGTCATTGTTAACTGTGCATTCTTTTCTGAGTGGACTTGGGAAATATGGTTGTCTCCTGCTTGTGCTTGGTGGATGTTGGTCTTCTGATCATAGTCAACAAGGATTTCTGCAAGGTTGGTTATCTTATGGAGTGTTGTTTGAGTTTTTCCTTTTAGCAGAAGACTCTTACCTGGCCATCTATCTTAATAGATAGTTTGTCAGGGTAGAGAATGCTTCAGCTTGGTTTTTTGCTTTCAGTTTTTGGAAAATGTTATTCCATACTCTCCTGTTCATGAAATCCACTGATAAGTTTGAAAACATTCTTACCTGAGCACCATTGTATATGACTGCCTTTTTATTTTTTCTGTTGCCACTCTTAAATTTTTCTTTGTCCTTAAGGTTAGATAATTTAATTATTCTAGGCATTGTTGAGTTTTTTTCTGGGGGTTCGGTTAATTGGTGTCCTCTCTGTTTCATGTACGAGTGTCTGATTCTCATTCATTAAGCTGGGGGAGTTTACTTAAAAAAATTCCCTCCCTAATTAAGCTATTGAGTTCATCATTGTGTCTTGTTCTGGCATACCAATTATTCAAACATTGTTCCTCTTCCTAGTATCTGTCATTGATCTTTTTTCCCCCTGCCTTTTTATCTTGTTTGACTGTCTTTCACATTTGTTGAAATCTGCCTGATTGTTCTATTCTGTTGGTGAGATCTATGTTATTTGTTTTGCTTGTTACTGCAGTATTAGCTCTTGTATTTCTCTTTAGTGCACGGACTTTATCCTCTCTATAGTGAACTTCATTATATCTATCATGAAATTCATCTCTATCATTGCACCCTTATTCTGCATTGCTTCCCTCATATCCTGTATTACTCCACACAGTCCTCTGAAGACTTCCTTTGTGGCATATCTTTGATTCTTTTATGAGCATTGATAGCTCCACAGTTGTTTTACTTGCTTTCTTGCTGAGGGTGTTGGAGTATGTTGCTGTTTGTATGTCATTTTGGAAGAAGTGGTTGTCATGTCTCTGGAGAACCAAAAGGTCCTGACTGCATTCTCTCTGTCACTGTATGAGTGTTTTCATGGACTTACCTATGGCCTACAATGGTGGTGGGTTGGACTACTATGTGGGCTAGTGGCAGTGGGGAGCCTCAGAATCTGAGATGAGACCAGTGACTGTAGGCATGCCATTGGTATGGTTTGGGGCAGGTCTGCAGGGTGGAAGTGGGCCTGGTCTGGACTGTCAGGCCACAATTTGCAGCCTTTCAAAGACACTCTGCAGAGCTTAGAACTGGTAAGGCCAGTTGGCTTTTCCCACTTTGTTATGTTAAAAATCCTAGGCTGTGCTCTGTAGATCAGTGTTCTGGCTACCTTGTTATGTTAATGGATGCCAATGGACAGAGTTTTGCAAGCTTACAATCAAAGTAACGCAAAGGACCACAGCCTAGAATTGAGAGTGTTTTTAGGAAAATAAACCCTGACTTTTATAATGGTCTTGTGGGGTGCCTTGGTATCAGAACTGTGTCATGCTGTCCTCAAGGAAAGGGGAGACCGGCTTAGCAGAGTGAGTTTGGGACAAGTGGATCTGAATTTCCCCCCAGCTGCTCACTTGTGTCACTCCAGCTCTATCCTGTTGGCACTGCCATGTGTGCTCACAGGTAAATTTCCCAGCCCCTCTTCAATTGCCACAAATTATTGTTCAATTAACTATTTTTATCCATGCTGGCAGGCGTGGATCTAGGAAGAGGAGGGAAGAGGGTGGCTCATTTAGACACTCCATTCCTGGCTCTGGAGGGGATTTGCAAAGCCTTTCTGCAGGTGTAGGGTGGCTAGCGGAGTGGGGAGCTCTGATGAGAGGTCTCGTGGCTAGCTCTCAGAGAGTGTCTTCAAGTCTGAGATTATTACCACTTTTAGACAGCCATCTGAGGAAATTAAAGCTCACTGTGGGACTAGGGCACCAGAAGGGGTGGCAGGAGGCATCCTGCTGGATCTGGGAAAGGGTTAGTGGTGCCCAAGGCAAACACAGTGAAATTAGAGCATTTCAACAAGTTCTCGAATCACTTCATGGGTGAAAATCACAGGGAGAGTTCTGAACCAGACCCCTGTGCCCTTTAATCTATTTTTAGCACCTAGTCTCCCTGTATTGGCTTCCTTACCTCTTAATTTTCTGGTCTGACAGCCGGAGAACCAGGCAGGTGATTCTACTTGTACTCTACCCTGACTCCTCCTCCTCCAGGTGCTCTTTTGTTCTTTATCTTTTGGTGCTGAAACCGTAGATGGTGCAAGTCCCCGGATCACAACAACCCTCTCTTTAGTTGATTGGTCTTCCACTCACCCTTCTCTCCTTGACCTGCTTAAGAGGGTATCTTTCAGGGACCTTCTCTGCTTGCCATTATAGACTCTGCAACCACACTGGCTGATTCTTTGTGAAGGTTTATTTTGGTTCCCTCCCTTGGTTCCACCATCCACTGTTTCCAGATGACCTTTAAGAAAGACCCCCATCACCCTCCTGACCTATTTCCTTCTCTCTATTCCATTTATGGGATCCAGATTCCTATCTGGGGCTTGTGCCCACCTTTCTGAAGGGGAAGTCAAATTTCACTCACAGCACCCATTCTCCCCTGCATGAGGAGTATCCAATGTAGGCCCTCCTGAATTTTGCCTTGGAGGTGCATACACTCTAATCTTAAGCTTCTTGATCTATACCCAAACATTAAGCCTGTGATAGTTGTATAATCTGATGTCAACTTGAGACTATAAAGAATGAAGGGGTGCATTGCTGGTGTATACCTCACTTGAGCTGGGAACTATTGAATCCTGTCATCTGGGTGACTGTTGGTGACCTGCCCTGATGTTTGCTGCCTGTGGTCAGACTGCATGTGTTGCTCTACAGAAGACTCAGCTATCTGCTTCCTTGACTTGCACTGACCAGCACTCATGAGTTGAATGACTGCCAGTACATTAACTGTCTCATGGAAGTAAGTCGAATTGGGCTCTCTATACTGCTCTGTGAACTAATTAGCTATTTATTTATTCATTATCTATCTATCTATTCATCTATCTATCTATCTATATTTATCATCTATCTAATCTATCAAATCATAAGTGTCCTGGTTTTGTTTCTCTAGAGAACTGGATCTAAAATAAGGGGGTACTCTGCCTTTTTCTAGGAAAGAGATGTTGCTACTTTGTTAATCACAAAGCATAGTTACAAAAAATGTAAGACAACTACAGGAAACAATCCGACACCATCTAAGGGAGTTAGGACACATGGGAGCCACATAGGAAGACATTTTTGGTTCTTGTCACTCATGGGACTTCTCAGTCTAACATAACTCTGTGCTTTGGGGCCGTGTCTGTTCCACTATTTTCAAACCTCTTTGCAGGAATGCATGTGTGCCTTCACCAATCAAAACTACACGGAGCTGTACATGGCTGGGCCCAGCTTCTAAAGTGCTCTCCAGACCCTGCTAAAAGTGAACAGCTATAAGCCCCTGTCTTCCCCGTCAAGCAGGGGGCAGCTAGAGAAGATGAGACCTGGGGTTCTATTTGTATTACCAAAAGGCAAGATTAGAGTAAGATGGCCCTCAGTCCATTTAAGCACCTCCCTCCCATGATTCTTGCTCATAGACTCTCTCAATCCCCACCTTCCTACTTGCCCAAAGCTACGCCATCCCCTCATTCAAATCTGCCAATCAGTAGGTTACATGGTGCTCTTCCACCCCTAGTTACCAGTCTCCACCCCCGAGGGGTTACATGCCCCTGCCTAATTCGTATTGGCCCTACTCTCGCCATTTTGGAAGCAGTCCAGCAGGTTTCGCTTCCCAATAAAACCTGCCAGATATGTTTTCTATCATTTATCGTCCAGAAATAAAATGTATATTTTACCCTCATTTATTTTAGAAGTCCTTGTTTTAGCAATTAAAATAAATGGTGCACTCATTAGAAGGGGTTTCCTATTAAAATGCATAAAGTCATTTGTTACCAGAGAAACTAGGAATTAGATATCCCAAATGGGGAATTTGCCCTCAGGCTATCGCACATGTGACATCCTGGTGGTCACCATCTTGGATAAGGGGTGAGAAACACAGTTTTTTTGAAGTTCAGCCTATTTTTCCCTACATCTGTAATCCAATTTAAAACACCCAAATTCAATCTTCTTTTCTCTAATTCGGATTCCCAACTTTCTTAATACAGAGAAACAGAGAGATATCACACCACCTTAAGAAAATAAAGAGCGTACAAGATTGGGATAGAAACATGACCAGTTTATCACATACACATGTAGGTTCATCCCAATTAGACCTTACGGAGGTCAGCAAGATAACTGTTTAAATCTCTTACAATAGACAGATAGCTCCAAGTCGAGAGAGAGAGAGAGAGAGAGAGAGAGAGAGAGAGAGAGAGAGAGGTAAAATTCACTAAGTGTGTTCACTGGCCTCAGAGGCTACGTGCAATAAGGAAGTTAATTTAGTCTGGGTCTGAAATAAGAATAGTAGACAACAGGATGTGCCCCAACTTGCGCAAATGTCATCCTTATTGCAAAATAGTCTGCTTTTGAACACTGTAGCTTTTTAAAAAAAATCACATGCTGGTACAAGTAGCTTTGTGGAAGATAAAAAATTCCTGCAAACTAATGATAATGCAAACTTCACTTTAAAAACAACAACAAAACAAGACACCTGTGTGTGTTATGCCTATAAGACCATGTTCCAGAACAAAGCTCGGGGTCCACACTCAGTACTCGCCAGTGTCTGGTGTGGTCCCTCAGCACTGAGTGTGGATCTGAATCCAATAAATCTCTTAAAGTTGTACTCAGTCTCTGCTCCTTTTGTTGATTCATCAATTTGCTCACAACATCGAGAAGATGCAGAATTGAGTGAGAATCCAGTCCGATCTGCCAGGGCGAGGATTCATGCTGATTTGTCCAGCACCACAATGCTAATCTGTCTCCTAGTTGGGTTGCGAGAAATGTTCTTGAACTTCCTTAAATACAGGTTCACTTTGAGAGGCCCAGAATGTGGTTCTATTTTGCATACTCACTGCTGTCAACTCATAGTACCCTGCTGTGGGTTTCTCAAGGATTGAAAAGCCCAGTTTTTCTCTTATGGAGGTGGGGAAGGTTTTATGCAGAGTCTCTCTGGTGAGAAAGAGAGAAACAGCCCTCACAGCCATCATGACAGATTCTCTGGACTTTCTCTTTCCTTCCACTGTGAAAGAGGCTTTTGAAATATTTGTGTACAAAAGTTGTTGGGAATCTCCTGTTGGGTATCAAAAGGAGGTGGTGCCACAGGGTTCCTGGGAAATGTTGTCCCAAGATAAAGCACAGACGTTGAGCGTGCTCAGTCCAAATCTCCACGTTTGTCCCCCCAGTCCTGACAAAACAGAATGACACAATCATTAACTTCAATCTTCTCTCCAGTTATCATGGTGTTACCTGCTGGTCCACCAGTGAGGATCCTGGCCTTTTCTCCCTTGAAGGCTGCAACCCTGGCCCTTCATTAATAAGTGTTTTCAGAGGTCACTTTCAGCAAGCTTATCTGCATAAGCGAGTGAAGAAGTCTCCCTCCAATCCTGATGCTGAATTCACCTTCATATAATCCAGGTTCTCTAATAATACTCAACACACGCCACGTATTTTGGTGGTTGGGGTGAGGAAGCCTCAAGGAACCAGATAAATATTGTGTTTCATCAGTGCTTTACTGCACCCTGATTGACTCATTCTTTCCCTGTAATTCTTCTTTCCATTTTCTGTTCCATTGTCTACAGATGGGCTTTGGTTTGTGTCTCTGCTCCTTACCCCCTCATTCTTCACCAAATAGTTTGTTTTGTTTAATTATTAAGGATCTTCTGATTCTAAATGACTTTTTAAAAAAGGTTGGGTGCAGGATTACAGAAGAGAATTTTTCTGATATATACCCAAATATCTATGCGAGGAATCAATAGGCCGTGTATTATTTCATATCCCAGATATTGTCATTAATACTAAACATCCCTTTGCCAAGAGTGTAGACAAATGATATATGTTTGTGCGCCATCTGGTGGACACTCCTACATCCTCTGACTTTAGCACAACTGCATGTGTGAAATCACTGAGTGGAGATGAAGACCCATGCTTAGTCTGAAGGGCGACTCCCTTTCAAGCAACTGGATGCCCCATGCAGCAGCAAGTCTTCGCACTATCAGAATGGGCTGAGTCTGGATTCCCCATTTTGCTGGAGTTTAAAACTACTAGCAAAGAGGCACTCAGGGTGACTTTCTATTTCTTTAATTGCTTGCAATTTGTACAATTTGCCTTATCAAAAATAGTCCTCATCCAGAGTCACTCAGAAGACAAACTCATTGAACTGCTTAATGAGCACACAAGAAAAGACAGATCATAAGGAGCCCCCGTGTCACTGCGGGCTTAGCACTGAATTGCTTTCGATAAGGTCAGCTTTTGAAAGCTATCTGGAGCCATGTAGAGTCTTGGAAAATCCAAAAGGGGCCGTTTCACCCTCTCCCATAAGATTTCTATGAGTCAGAATTGACTAGATGGTAGTGGGGTTGATATTGGGGTTATAGATAATAACTTTAAGGTATTTCTTACTTTTTTCATTCTAATCATTTCCCTCCATGCTCTATATTCTAGCAAAGGTCTTCATCAAACTTTAATGGTTGGTCACACCATCCTATCCACAACCAGCTTTGCTACTTAAAAGATCTAAATCCTTGGATAGGATTTGATGCATGCCTGTCAGGTGTTCAATAAATACATATACTTGCTTGTGTACATTGAGTTGAATTAATCTCATTCTAATAAATTAAATAATAAAGTTTACCTTTAGCATTCGATCATAGATAAACTTCATAAAATAAATAAGCTGATTTTGGTAAGCCTTTGGATATGTTGACAGTATGCACGGAAGGTTTTTTTAAAAATGATAACAGTGTCTAGAGGCTTGAACCAGAAATCTGTATCTGATCTCTGAAAAATCCTTCATCCTTTGAGAAATTTACCTCTTCCATGAAAGTCCTTAAGATATTTTGTTCACACAGCCCATATAAATAGTTCTTGCATACCTTTCACCAAAGTAAATTCCAGCAGTGTAATAGTGTCCAGTGCTTTAAAATGAAAGGAAGAAATCAAGGAAAGAACTAGAAACAAGTCAATTTTGCATGTGCATGAATACTGATTATGCAGAGACCTCCATCTGTATGGATGGTAACAAAGTGCAGAGGGCAACATTAAAAGAAGCGGAAATTCATTGTGCTCATGCAAAGTCTGTATTTGTGACAAGAGGAAGTTGTTTGAACAGAACACAGGAATACGCTACAGTTGAAAATCAGGCTAGGTGTGAAGCAGAATTGAGCCCGTTGGCCAGAATGATTCGATGTGTTTGCTGAGCAATAGTGGAAGAGCAGCACAGTAAGAAGTGGAGCGCGGCATCAGAACGAGAGAAAGGCTTTTTCGCAACTTTTGATATGTATGTGACACGTATGTGACACGTATGTGACATGTATGTGACACGACCTTTTTGACGAAAGTGTTGAGAACTTGAAACACTTGATGATGAAGATCAGGGACGGCAACATCAGTATGGATTACAATTCAATTCAGATAAACCAATAGCCCCACAATTTGACCCACGGATATCATCATGGCAAATGGAGAAAGGACTTCAGTTGTCAAGGACTTCATCTTTCCAGAATACACCATCACTATGCATGGGATTAGCAATCAAGAAACCAAATGCCATTGATTTGGGCAGGTGCATTTTATAAGACCTCTCACATGTGGAAGAGCAAGGTGAAGGTGTGCCTGCCCCAAGTCCTGGTGTTTTCAATCATATCATCTGCATGTGAAAGTTGTAGTAAGGAATACATAAGGAAGACGAAAAAGAACTGATGCACTTGCATTATGGTGCTGGTGAGGAGTATTTACAATACCGTGGACAGACAGAAGAACAAGCAATCCTCTCCTGGAAAAGAGTTACAGCCAGAGCGCTCATTAGGTGAAAAGGTGCAAGGACTTTGTGTCAAATATTTTGGACATTTTATCAAGAGAAAATGGTCCCTGGAAAAGAACATGGTGCTTGGCAAAATAGAAGTCTTTGAAAATGGGGAAAGTCTTTGAAAAGATGGATTGACACAGTGACTGCAACAATGAGGCCAAACATAGCCATGCGACGGTTGTGCAGGTCCGAATGGGGCTTCTTTCTGTTGGATCGAGGGTCCCTTTGAGTCAGAGAGGGGAGACCCAGCGACCTGGTGATTATGTATTTTTCTTCAGGCACTACTCTACAAGGGGCTTCCAAAGAGGCATTCTACTATCTTTTAATTTATCTATGAATCTTTTGAAGACCTTTGTGCAGTCATTTCAAATTATACTTAAGAACATTTATTCATAACCTTTGTCTTTAGGAAAATTACCTCCTTGGAATCCTCAACCCACTTACAAAATAGAAGACTTTCTCCCCCTTATGAAAATCAGACAAAATGTATCTTGATATAGTGTGAGTTTGCTTTCTAACTCTTTCTTTATTGTGTTTCTCTTTTATTTGGAGCAAACATTAAAAATTTTTTTTTTCAAAATCAACACATTCTCTATGCAAGAAAGTGAGAAAGAATAGGAAAGTCCTATTCTTATTCTGCGAGGTTTCCAGGCTGGAATATTGGGACTGAAACCCTTGGAGATATTTTTTTTTCTTTCTAAAGATTATCATAGCAAAATACAACAAATAATGTGACAAAAATAATTTATTGTCTAACTTTGAATGACAGGGGTCAAAATTCAGAACATCAGTAGACTATGCTTTATGTTTAAGAAGACGAATATTTTCCCTCTAAGCTCCATATCTCTGTCAATTTCTTGCTTTTCCTTTGCTTTCAATGGGATCCTTAGATGTGATTTTCATACCTTAAACACAATAGCACAAATAAGTTAAATGTGAATGAATGGGGGAAATCTTCCCTGTGAAAAATGACTATAGAAAACAGAGCTGAGCCCCGGTGGCGTAAGTGGTTGAGTGCGGGACTGCAGCCCGTGGGCTTGGCGGTTCAAATCCAGCAGCGGCTCTCAGGAGTGGCACTGGGTAGCACCCACAACCACCAGAGGCAGTGATGCCCACAAAAAAAAACACATGGTCACTAACCTTAATATCAGACAAAATATACTTTAAGACACAACCTGTCAGAAGAGATAGAAATGGACATTGCGGTGGTTACATAATCTGTTGTCAATTTGAGAGGATTGGGAGAGAAGGGGTGGCATTTAGCTTGTCAATCAGGTCACAGCTTGCTGATCTCATTTGGAGATGCTAAGGAGATAACTCACTGGAGGTGGGACACAGACTCTCTCCCTGAGAGGCATTACACTGATGCACCATGCCAGAAGCCGAGTTGGAGGAGCCACATGGGGACCTCTGCTAGTGCTTAGATGGTCACAATGCCACTGTTTCTGCAAGATCTCTCACCCACTGGCCTGTGACCTTCCTGACTTGGTGTCATTGCATGTGTTTTGTGCGTTTGAAGTGGAGGGAAGATGGAGTAGAAAGGGAGAACCAATTGCAGGGATATACATATAATCTCCTCCCTAAGGTAAGGACAACAGGGAAGTGAGTGAAAGGACACATCGGACAGTGTATGATATGAGAAAATAATGATAATTTTAAATTATTAAGTGTTATGAGGGAGGAGTTGTGAGGAGGGGAGTGAAATATGAAGAATTGATACTAAGGACCCAGGTAGAGGGAGGATGTTTTGAGAATGATGATGGCAACAAATGTACAAATGTGGTCTTGTCTGCATACAATAGATGTATGTATTGATCGTGGTAAGAGCTGATGAGCCCCCAATAAAATGATGTTTTAAAAAAAGCAAACAAATGAACAAACAACAACAAAAAAGTCATGGAGCTAAGCCACGATGGCGTAGTGGTTGTGCGTGGGACTGTGGCCCACTGGGATGGAGGTTCAATTCCAGCATCGGCTCCACAGGAGCAAAGGCTGGGCCTCCTACTCCCACCACCAGAGAGCAGTGATAACCCCACAAAAAAAATTCAGGAGAGAATTGTAGGAACTGAACATGGAAGAGCTACAAATTTTAGAATCAGGAAAGGTGTGTGACAGGGTTATCTCCTCTCAACAGACTGATACAATTTGTGCGCTGAGCATATCCTCAGAGGAGTTGGATTGTATGAAAAAGAATGCAGCGTCAGGATTGGAGGCAGGCTTCTCAACAGCTTCTAAAGGCAGATGGTACAAACTTGCTTGCTGACGGTGAGAACTTGAGGAACTTGCTGATGCCGATCAAAGATTGCAACTTTCAGCATAGATCCGGACTCCATGTGAAGAAGTCCAAAATCTGTACACCGAGTGAAGAGGCAACAACTTATATATGGAGAAAAGGTGGAAGTTGCCAAGGACTTTGTCTTGCTTGCATTCATAATCAATGCTCAGGAGAGCAGGAATCAAGAGATCAGCAGCTGTATTACACTAGAAAAATCTGCTGCACAAGGCCTCTTTAGAGTTTGAGAAGCAAGGATGTTCCTTTGAGGACTAAAGTTTGCCTGTCCCAAGCCATGGTATTTTCTTTTTTATTATATAATTTTAAAATTTTTATTTGTTTCTTTTATCCCCAAACCTAACCCAAGCCATGGTGCTTTCCATTTCCTCATAGGCATGTGAAAATTGGATATTGAATATAGAAAGATGGAAGAAGAACTGATGTGTTTCAATTGTGGTGTTGATGAAGAATATTGAGCACACCCCACGAGGTGCTGGAAAGACAAAGCTGTCGTGGAAAAAAATCCACTCAGAGTACTCCTCAGACTAGGGAAGGACACAGAGACTTACTTCATTTTCAGACGCTGGAGATGTGGTCAGGAGAGACCACTTCCTGGAGAAGGACATCATGAGAAGAAGAGGAAGACGCTCAACTAGGTGGGTTGACACCCGGTGCCTCCAGGAGCTCACACATTGGAATCATGGGAGGACAGTGCAGCAGGACGGGGCCATGTTTTGATCTATTGTTTGTCAGGTCAGCATGGGGTGGGGCTGACTCAAATCACCTACCAAAGGAACAGAAAGCTGTGAGGACAGGTACATGGACAGAGGCAACTATTCATTCATATTTAGCAGGAGTGAGAAGGAGGAGGCAAAGAGCACGGTGTGATGCTGGAAAAATCGCAATGATGAAGGTAACGCAGGACGGTTAATGATTATAATCATTGTCAGTCAGCTCCCACTCTAAACTCCCTGCCACGGGGGCCACTCTGGATCAGAGCAACCCCAGAGCGCAGAGGAGAAGTCAATTCTGTGGGTTCTCCAGACCTTGCCTTTTCACAGACATAGACAGCCTCCTTTTTTCTCCACAGAGCAGCCGGTGGGTGTGAGCCACTAACCTTGGTGTCGGCAGTTCCATGCACAGCCCACTGTACCAGCAGCGCTCCTCATTCAAGAAGTAGCAGCCTTGGAAAAACTTCCATTTGACAAAAGCTGTGTGAAAGAGAATATGCACATTGGCCTATGTAACTAATTAAGACCAAAGAGAGAACACAAGGAGGCTCTGTGGGCGCTGCTCGTGTCAAGCCACCAGTCCATGAGATATGCTGTCTTGATTTGGAGATTTAGAGTAAGGGTTTCATGGAATGCCTCGGTGAAGAGGCAAATGAGTGGTTGAAAGCAACTGTCATGACTCACATTTTGTTACATGGTGTCTGCGGTCTTAAAAAACAAGCGGCTCTCCAAGGTGACAGTTGATCTCAGATTAACTCGGGCCAGAGAAGGAATGTCAGGAACAGGAGGGTGATATGCAGCATTGGGCAAATAGTCTCCATGACAATGGACTTCCTGCTAGGAGGTCTGAAGAACTGAATGGTGGCTGCCCACCGCTCTTTGACCACTCCCACAGAGTCCTTAGAAGAGCCCTGACCTAAAAGGGAACAGTGAAGATAGGGTTTCAAATTATCATACGTCCTGGTTTGGGGAGCAGTAGAGAGGAGATGAAGCTCTGAAAGGACTCTCCTGAGGTAACCCTAAAAGTTGAAATAAAAAAAAGAAAACATTGGCTGATATCATTTTAAGATGAAATATTTGCTTAACTTCCCTAGTAAAGACCACCTGTCTTGGACTTTGTGCCCTTTTAAGAGTTGTCTGTACGGGACCTATTTGACAATGAGTCAAAGTTAGTTTATGTTAGGAAGGGGGCAGACAATCTAGAAAGAGCAGGTGAGGAGGGTTATCCATCTCAGATAATGTAATCAGCATCTTTAAATGTTATGTATAGAAACGGTTGAGTTGGTTTGTGTTTTGATGTGTATATTCTCAATAATAAATCAAGAAATCAAGAAATCAATAATAAAAATCTAGCAAAATGATATTTAGCTATCAGTGAGTTTGTTTTCTTGTGAAGGGAAGGGACCCTGAAGCCATTCATGGTACTTGGTTTAGTATCCTTTTAGCTGTACCACCAGGGGGCAATCTTTCTACACACATAAGGCAGCCGGTAGCATTGCTTGTTTCCCTGGGATTTGGATTTTCAAACCCATGGTCCCAGTAGAAGTTGGGTTCTTTATCTCAACCAGTCTTGGACCAGGTGACATGCTGGTAATCAGGGTTGCTGGGAGAGGTCTCCTAAGACCCCTAAGTCTCCCCCTGGGGCTTAGAGGGGTGTTAGCAACGTTCAGTTCAACACTTGGTGGCTATTCCTATGTTGATTGGTAAGTGTCCCACCTCCTTAGCTACCCAGGGCTCCCTGTGGGAGGTCTTGAGGGACACTGATGTCCCTTGGTCTGAATCATTGCTCTCATGTTCTTTCTGTAAGACCGGAAGCACTGGAGACCAGCTACTCTGCGCACTCTATTTTTGGCAACAGGCATATTGCTCAGGGTCAAAGTCAGCAGTTCTCCCTCTATGAGTTGTGACCCCTTTGGGGCTTGAACGACCCTTTCACAGGGGTTGTCCGATTCATAAGAGAAGCAAAAATACAGTTATGAAATAACAATGGCAATAATTTTATCGTTGGGGGATCACCACAACAAGAGGAACTGCATTCGGAAGGTTGATAACCATTGGAAATCTTCCCATCTCCTCTCTGGCTGCTTTTCCACCTCCCTCGGCATACAGAGGGCCTGAAGGTGGAGTTACTATGACTCAGACTTTTTGTCACACTATTTCCTCTTTCTCTTCAGCTGCCTGGCCTGTTACAAAAGACCGTGAAAGCTACTTCCAAAATCTACCCAACTGACCAACACAGGCCTGTGCTAGCTTCGGCGATTTCTTCCCGATACTGGGGATATTCTGAGAAATCAGAGTTATGTCCACAAGCCTAGCACTGTGAGTATTAATGGCAGTGTCTTGGTGGTATGCCAGTGTATTGGTCACTGGCTCTAGCAGTGTGCCTTTTGACTCAGGCTTCCTGGAATGGGCTGCCACTGGCTACTTTATTCCCGGGTTGCTGGTGTTGCTGGCCCAGGGAGCTTGAGTTGAAGATTTTGGAGTGAAGGTTTCTAGCAGTGTGGTATGCCTCGCTCTGCTGGACATGTCTTATCAGACCTGCAGCACGGTCACATGGTAAAAACCTGCCCTGAGCATTTCTCACTGGCGTTACAGCTTGTTGACTTCCTCCATAACCCCTTGAATCGTGAATCGTGTCTGCGAGTTTCCGGGTGGCCCTTTCAATAAATACTAGAACTTAGAAGATACATTAGAGAAGATGCACGAAGCCAGCATCGGAGAGCTGGAGTCTCTAGAACCCCCTTGCTTGATGATTGCTGTCTATGGGGACTTGTGTCAGTCTCGAGAAGACACGTCTCCTCTGTGAAGTCCAGGTCACTCAGTCCACCCAGCTCCCTCCATGCCTGTTGTAGTACCAGTCGCCTTTCCTTGGAGGTGAATAAGGTGTTCAAGGGACTGGAGGTCTACTAAGTCCCACTGTGCACACTAGAGATGGAAAGACGCAGCTCAGACATTTTAATATTGTCTGTGTGAGTCCAGGTAGACTAGAGAAACAAATTCATAGACACACCTATGGATATAAGGGAAAGGTTTATATTCAGGCAGAATGGGACATTGAGGAAGCATCCCAACCCAGTTCAGTCCAAGGTCATAATTCTGATATTAGCCCATATGTCCTACACCAGTCTATAGTCTCCTTCCGACTCACAAAACACATGCAGTAGAGGTGCCCTGGTGCTGGCAGGGGTCTCCCTGTGGCTCCTTATTCCCAGGGCTCAGGCTCCATCAGCAGTGTTCAGTGGTGGTAGAAGCATCTCAGCAAATGGCAGGAGTCTCTCTCTGTGGGTTCTCTGATCCCAGAGGTCTGGTTCCATCAGGGCAAGCCCATATGGCTTCTCCTCTAGCTCCTCCATTCTCCAGGAATCAGCATTGATCAGCATGCTGTCACCTTGTCAGGAGTTTGTCTTCTTAGAGATTCACTCTAGACTCTCTTCTTAATTTGGGAACTATCGCAAGCCTTCCCAGAATTCTCAGGAGAAAGCCATGCTCACCCAGAGACCTCATCGACTACTCATTGGCTATCTCCAGATTAACAGGCTAGACTCCACCCCCCTACATCCCAATCATGAAATTGACATCACGAATACATGACCACCACATTGCCCCTCCATTAAGGAGGATGGTGACCCCTGATGCTTCCAGTCATACACCCCTGAGCCCTGGTGATGTCGTGGATGTGTGTGAAACACGGTCTTCTGTCAGCTATGTAATGGGGAGACCATCTCTTAGATAATGATACGCCCAGCCCTGAGCTCCTGTCTCCTTTCCTGGTCTGGGACTCGAACCTGGCTGAGAAGTGACTTCCCATGAGTGCCTCAGTCTTTACTCTTGGGTGGAGAAGAGCAGTCATGCTCCACTCGTTGGCCCAAGGCTGCTCTGTGCTCTGGTGAGGATTCTGTGAGCAGTCCACTAGAGCCGTTTAGAAAGCACCGTCCGCAGTGGTCTAGTTTTATCCAGAGACAGAAAGGCGCCAGCACACAGAACTCCTTCCCTTTACGAGCCCTCTTGAATACCAAGACGAATTGCGTACTACTGTTGCGTTTTAAGGATCTCTGTGTGGCTGACTCTTCACTTTCACCTTACTTGAACTCCGCTGTCAAAAGTGACCCCCCCGAGCCTTCCCGCCCCGTGTCACAGTCAGGGCTGCACCATTTCCGGTATCTAGTTAGCCAAAACACCCTCTAAAGGGAACTGGGTGGGAATTGATTGACTTCCTCTCACAGTTGCTGCAACACGGCGGCTTTCAGTTGTGGTGAGAAATTGATGCTGAATAGTTCCCTTTTTTTGTGCCCAGGACCGATGCAGTTCCCCCTGCTTCTCGAACCAGAAAAAGCCAACTCCCTTCGTGGAGATGGGGCTGATGCACTGAGCCCTCACAAGGGATCTCCGCTCCTGTAGATCTTAAAAGAAGCTGACAGCGCTAGCTTTCTCCCAGAGAGCTAGGGCTGTCCTGGTGGTTAGCAGTGTGAAGCTTGCCCCATGGCTCCGCCAAGCTTCCTTCCTCCTCTCACACTTGGCGTGAATTTGAAGCGGCTCTGTGTGCAAACCCACTGTGTCAAGACTGGCAGTTCTTCATTTCAGACACTGCCCCCAACCCCAGAGTCACAGCTCACCCAAGGGCTGCATCCACAAATTCAGCCAGTCATCGCTCTGTTCTTCTCCAATCGGTGGTCGTCTCCCCAAAACCTCAGGCCAGGGGTCCTGACTCACAGAACAATGGAGCAAATCAACAACAGCAAAATGGCATTAGGAGAAAGGAGGAGGAGACTCACCAGGCCTGAACCACCCAATGGATGAGACAAATAGACACATGGCAGTCTCTCAATAAAACTGAAAAGAAGAGAAAGACACTTGATGCGCACACATGCTTAAGTCTCTGGAGCACCCCGAGCCCTAAACCAAGAACCCTTCCTCAGGCTGTCAGTCATCTGACATTTAGTACAACATGGAAAAAGCCTGCTTCTAAAATGAAGGGATTGCCGATGGGTCCCTCACCAAGTGTGTTCGGAGTGAGGACTTCCCCACTGCTCTTTCTCATGGATCCTGCCTCTGAGAGCCACACAGAGAGGGCCTCAGACTCACTTCAGGCATCAAAGCTGGCTTTGGGAGTCTCTCTTTAGTCGCTTACACACAGACAAAGAATGATTTGGGCTCCCTGGGGTGGGGTGGGGGCAGGTTCATATCTAATGATTACAGAGCTAAGAGCAACATACCCCACAGAGTACCGACTTAGAGTCACTGGTCCAGTGCATGTCACTGGTCCAGTGCATGTCTAACCCTTCCCAGAGCTCAGTGACTTTTGGAATTTACACTATTTGACTCCCAGATGTCTGGGTGGGACATTTTCTTGAGTACACTATCAGGAGCCCTGTTTGCCTAGTGGTTATAGATTAGGCTGCTAATCAGAATGTCCTCACTTCAAAAGCACCCAGCTTTACTTTCTATTCCTGTATAGTTGCAGTCTGGGAAATTCACAGGCAATCCACTTCTCTGCCCTGGAGAATCAAGACGAGTTGGCAACCACTCCCTGGCAGAGAGATGGAGGGCAAGTTGAACATTTGGAACTCAACAGCTGCTCTGTGAGAGAGAGAGACATGAGGCCTTGTGCTAGCATCAAAATGCACACCGCAAAA